>CAKNYM010048920.1:70987-81578 GCA_932195095.1 Andricus curvator
AAATTTTTCGAAAATGGTGAACAAAATTGGCTGATAAATACATATTTAGAAATTTGTATGTCATGGAAATCTGACCAGCGCCAGATCTGGGCCAGACTAAACACTCAAGACAATAAGGGAAAAATATTTTTGATAGTAAAAAAAGAACTTCGGGATGTAATTCTTGATTTAACGTCTGCGAAACAACAATTTGGAATTTATAAGGAAAAAACTTATTCTTTCGTCTTCCTCCAGACTATTTAAAAAGTCTGGAAGAAGTCTATAAAATAAGATTTTTCCTTATCAATTCCAATTTGTTTTTATAGTATTAATTTCGTATGTTAAGAAATTTCTGATACCTCGACAATTTTTCCAAAATGGTGAAAAAAATGTGGCCGATTCACACTGAGAAATTTGTATGTTATGGAAAGCTGACCAGCGCCACTCTGGGCAAGACTAGACTCTCAGAATAATTAAAAAAATTGTTTGTATAGTCTCAATTTTTTATGATGAGTAATTTTAGAAACCCCGAAAATTTTTCGAAAATGGAGAACAAAATTTGGCTGCTTGACACTTCGAAATTTGTATGTTATGGAAAACTGGCCAGCGCCAGATCTGGGCCAGCCTAGACGCAGATGTTTTTAGTGGGACCTTACTATACACCACTATTGATTATATTATCCAACATACATACACTCAATTTTCGAATCACTTATAGAATCTATCTCTAAATTAGATGTTTCATACCCCACGTAATAACATTCCACACCTTTACTTAGAGCCACCTACAGGCCAGGAATATTCAATCAGCATCAGAACTTTCAATTTCGAACCGGGTGGAATTAGTTGGCATTATCGAAATGGGTAGTTATGATGACAACCATTAGAGAGGCATGTATGTAATATGTTCCAGCTGCGTATGGGGGTTACCTCCAATGGGCCAATGGGGGTACGTGGTGGCATCACCGCATTATAATTAACCGTGCCGCGTACAACCCACCCCCATGTTCGATTCGAAAGCATGAAGAACGCGAGGTACTGACCCATGGATGGATGGGCATGTTGGTTAAAACATACACACATCCATGGCAACACATACCCCCATGCGCCATTCCAGACCCCCATGGCACGCGTCCAGGTGGATCCGTCCGTTATATCATCGCGAGTTGCGAGTTCCGAAGTTATTCTTCAGCTGCCTAATTTTCGGCGATTTCACCCTGATCCACGTGACGATTGATGCCAAAAGGGCTGCTAAACCACCCCTACGAAAAAAAAATTTACATTTATGGAATATATCCATGCTCAATGACAATGCGAACTCATCAGGGCCATCCTCGCACACGCCTGAATTGGTTATTAGTCATGTGTCTGGCTTAGGGTGGCGAAAAAAACATAAATTTCTTTTTTTGCGGCACCCCCTTATTCAGGGTGTCCAGTGGAGACTTATGATAAAACTCCCGTACTCTCTAAATCTGAATTAGTAGAAAACTACTACCTTAAACTTCAAAACACAATCTTATTAGATTTTTGGGGGTCAGTCCGCAGGGCCGCCACCTATGGGTGGCGGCCCTGCGGACCTAACCTTGAAAATCATTAGTGAATACGATCGCGTCCGACAAGGAGCATTTAAGATACTGCATACTTTTTGCATTGCGATTCAAAAATCACCATTGCGAAATCTCTGGAACTACTTTTTACACGGCTTATGTGTTACCGCACCTTCTCCTAATGCTGACCAAATCATTTCGGTCACCTCAGCTGCATTTTTTGTCAATTGGAATGCAAAAAGAATGCAGTGTCTCCAATGTTCCTTTTCGGATACCATTATATTCACTAATAATTTTTTAGGTTAAGTCCGCAGGGCCGCCACCTATTATATTGTGTTTTCAAGCTTAAGGTTCGCCCTTTAAAACTACCTTAGGGCGGGAAAAAAATTCAAATTTGAACAAGAGTTACAAGACCAGCTACCTGAATTTGTAGGTTTTCAACATTTTTATATTATTTTAAATTTGTGCACAAGAAAAGCCACATAAATATTGCTTATAATCAAGTCGAGTCTGGTGATTCTGCAGTACGTTTGCCAATTTCTGCACACTATAAGCCTCGAAGATGTTTAATTTTTCTGAAAATACATTTTAGTTCACCTAACTTTTTTCAAGAACACTTTCCCAGTTTCCTTTAATTTATTAACTTATTCTTTAATCTTAAACTAAAACTTACCCATTTTAAAGAAACTAAACAAACGCCAAAAATAATAATATCAGTGACCAAAATCATTTAACTCACATTTGAAGTCAGAATCCAATTATTTACTAACGAAAAATCACCACAGGAGCGAGAGTCAAGCGGGAAGCACACACTTTTGCGGGCTAGCGTCAGGTGGCGTCGACCAGCGTTTTGTAACCTCAAACTGAAGACGTGAGAATTGTGAAAACTGTGTTTTTCGTGGACGATTATTGTAATATCTATAAGAGCAAGTGATTTTATGTGAAATAACTTCTTCGTCCGTCTTAAATTATAAAACAGAAAATTGAAAATCGTCTGCTACAAGCGGCTGCAGATTACACAAGAAGGCTGCAGAATGCATAAGAGTTCAACGTTACGAAATTTTCGACGCCTTCTGCGCCATGCTGTGAAAAAATCACAGCGATTGTGCATTACGCATTGCGCAATAATGCGCTGTGCATAAGTGTGTGCTTCCGACTTCACGGCGTCAGTGCTTCGTGACAGCAGCGTGCATACGCCTGCGCTATACGAAAGACGACATTTACTTTTAGCGGTATATTCAAAATTTTGAGCAAATTTTTTTTTTTTTATCAAAATTTTTCACAAAACTATGTTAACGCCACTTTTTTCTTGAAAAATTATCTACTAGTTTTGTCCTATTAATTTTTCAGTGATTTTATGAGGAAAAATTTTTTTTTTTTTACTTTTTACAGATGATTGAAAATGAGAAAAATCCAATTTTATTTCATATTGACGATTTTATGAAATTATATTAATTTTAATATTTCAATGTTTACGAACGCTGTTTTGCTTACCTAAAATGTTTTTTTTTGTAATATTTACATGCTTTTACTAAAATCTTTTCATTTAGTGGAGAGTAACAAAATTACTAATTTAGCAGTCAGGCACAATGCTACTAAACTGTATTAGTGATATTTCTTCTAATTCAAATTCAGAGAGTAGGGGCTGCTCATAAACTCGTTTCCTCTTTTTTAAAAGAATTTTCATTTTTACTCCTGTTTTCAAGAAACTTACCGGTTTTCTCATTTTTTTTGCTGAAATTTAAATTGAATTAATACAACCCAATGAGAAAATCCAACTATTTTTGATTAAAAGCGTTTTTTTTTTTTTGGTTGAAAAGTCTACCATCATATTTTTTGTTCGGAATTGATCTCGTTTGGTTAAAAATTTAATTACCTTGTTGAATGTTTGAAATATTTTCTTAAACATTAATTTTTTCTTATAAAAATTTATAATTTTAGATGAAAATTTATCTCTTTGGTTAAAAATTGAACTATTTTGCTGAGAATTCGTTTTTGTTCGAAAATTGAAAATTGATCTTTTCTGGTTGAAAATTTGAGTATTCTCTTGAAAATTCGTATTTTTTAGTAGAAAATAATCTTCTCTGTTAACAAATTCCTCTATTTGGTTGAAGATTTGACGCCTTGGATTAATGTTAAAATCATTTTTTTAAATTCATTGTTTCTTATAATGATTCATAATTTTAGATGAAAATTCATTTCTTTGTTTGAAAATTGGACTATTTTGCTAAGAATTTGTCTTTTTTTTGTCGAGAATTAATTTTCTCCACTGAAAATGTAACAATCACGCCTTTAATTTAAAATTGATATTTTAATTTTAAAATCGATCACAATTTATGTATTTAGCTAAAAATTCGTATTTTTTTGTAAAAAATTAATTTTCTTGGTTCAAAATTGTACTGTATGGTTGAAAAATTAACGCTTTGGTTAATTGTTTAAATCTTTACTTACTAACGAAAAATCGCCAGAAGAGCGAAAGTCAAGCGGGAAGCACACACTTTGGAGGGCTAGCGCCAGGTGGCGTCGACCAGCGTTTTGTAACCTCAAACTGTGAAGTGTTGACGTGAGAATTGTGGAAATTGTGTTTTTTTGTGGACAATTATTCTGATATTCATAAAAGTGAATTGAAGTCAGAATCCACTTATTTACTAACGAAAAATCGCCAGAAGAGCGAGAGTCAAGCGGGAAGCACACACTTTGGGGAGCTAGCGCCAGGTGAAAATGAAAATTAATTTTTTATTTTGAAGATTCATCTTTTTAGATGAAAATTTATACTCGCTTGATTAAACTATTTTTTTTTTTTTTAAGAATTCGTTTTTTTTTGCCGCGAATTAATTTTCTCGACTGAAAATGTAACAATTCCATTTTTGCCTTAAAATTGATTCTAATACATTCTCAATCGTAATTTATGAGAATGTAAAAAAGAATTTGCAACAAAGTAATTAAATTTTGAACCAAAGGAATGAGTTTGTAACTAAAATGATGAATCTTCTGATAAAAAAAATGAATTTTTAAGAAAGTTCAACCAAAAAAATCTAAACCAGTGGAATTCGACCAAAAAAGTAGATTTTTCATCTAAGATGATGAAAAATCGACCAAAAAAATAATTTTTTAAGAAAGTAGTTCAACCAAAAAGGATTTAAATTTTAAATCCAAAAATGAATTTTCAAACAAACAGTTGCATTTTTAACTAAAAAAGATGAAATTTCTACCAAAATAGATGAATTTTCAAACCAAAAAGGCGGATTTTCAACAAAAGAATGTTCAAACAGGAAAGATTTTTTTGTCAATAAAGAAAAAAGAATTTTTCAATGACGTCTTTGTTTTTTATTTAAAAATCATTCCTGGTAAATGTATAAAAGAGTTGGATTCATTAATGTTTGTTCATTACATTGGTATTTTTAGGAGAAAAAAAATTTTTCCCTAAAAAAAAATCTTCTTTTGCCCGAAAAATAAAATTTCTCAGAATTGAACTGCTGAACTGATTTTGTGAAAAAATTAATTAGTAAAAATTAGAAAAAATGAAAATTTTATTTTTAGGGGAATCCCACAATCGCAGTACTCCGCAGCATTTTTTGTGAGAGACGTTATCACTGAATCCAATCCGTGAGAAACCTCCAAATACACGATTCGAGTAATAACATTATCTCGTCTACTTGTAAATATACTTGAGCATAAGTAAACATAATGACAGCTTTATGTGTGCTTGGATTGTGTATAAAAGTCTTATCATTGATTCCTTTATTGAATTCAGGTTCATGGAACTTTTCTTCCACTATATCGATAAATTCTAGCGGGTGAGACAAAAAACAGAATATCAGACTTCACAGGCCAAAATACTCTCAGAAACGGGGAAAAAATTTTGAAAATTAAATTTTTAACCCAAAATATTTCAAGCAAAATATACAAGTTTTGAACAGAATAGTTGAATCTTTAACCAAATAGTTAATTTTTCAGGCCAAAATGATACATTTTTTTGAAGACAGTTGAATTTTCAAAAAAATTTAAATTTTGAACCAAAAAATATGACTTTTCTACCCAGAAAGATGAATTTCCAATCCAAAAAGAAAAATTTTCAATAAAAAATTTGAATTTTCGACCGCAAAAGATGACTTTAGAAAATAGTTGAATTTTCTTCAAAATAATTAAATTTTGAACAAAGATGACTTTTCTACCATAAAAAATGAATTTTCTATTCAAAAGGATACATTTTTAAGAAGGTAGTCGAATTTTCGACCAAAATTAATGACTTCAAAAAAATAGGTAAATTTTCAAAAAATAATTAGATTTTTAACAAAATAGTTGAATTTCTAAGCCATTAGTTGAATTTTCAGCAGACAGAGATGAATTTTCAATCGAAGGGTCAAATTTTCAAACAAAAAATATTAAAACTTAATCAAATATTAGAATTTTTAAGACCAAAAGATACATTTTTCAGAAGACAGTTGAATTTTCCTCAAAAAAGTTCATTTTCAACCAAGAAAGACGAATTTTCTACCATGCATGATATATTTTCAATAAAAGAGTAAAAATTTTAACTTTCAAATCGGAAAAGATGAATTTTTAATGAAAAACATAATTTTCAATAACGAAAAAAGATAGTTGAATTTTCAACAAACAAGATTAATTTTCTACCCAAAAAGACGACTTTTCAACAAAATCCATGAATTTTCTACCAAATTGTTGAATGTTCACCTAAAAAACACAAATTTTCAAACAAAAATTATTAATTTTGCACTAAAAAAATTAATTTCCTACCAAACTGATGAATTTTCAACAAAAAGTGGAATAGTTAAATTTTCAGATAAAATCTCTGATAAAAAAAATAAATCTGAACAAAAAAAAAAAGAATTTTCAACAAAATTATTAAATTTTTGAAGCCAAAAAGACGGATTTTCAAGAAATCAGTTGAATTTCCGATTAAAAAAGATTCTTTTTCACCAAAATAGTGGAATCTAAAAAAAACATTAAAACAAAAATTTCATCAAATTTGTTAAATTTTTAGACAAAAATATGAATTTTCGACCAAGGAGATTAATTTATACCAAATAAAGATGAATTTTGAACAAAATCCATGAATTTCCTACCAAATAGTTGAATTTTCAGCTAAAAAAGGCAAATTTTCAACCAAAAATTAAAATTTTGCACTAAAAAAATTAAATTTCAATCAAACTGATGAATTTCCAACCAAAAATGGAATAGTTAAATTTTCAGATGAAATCTCTAATAAAAAAAATAACTCTGAATAAAAAAAAACGAATTTTCAACAAAATTATTTTATTTTAAAGCCAAAAAGACGAATTATATACAATAAAGTTGAATTTTCAACCCAAAAATATGATTTTTCAACCTATCATTTCCTATTCATTTTTTTTAAATTGGTATTATTTTTTTAATTTTTGATGTAGAAATTTCTTTAATTTTTCCAATTATTAAGTTTTTAAATTTAATAAATTTTTATAAAAAAAATATTTTTTTAATTTTTTCAAATTGTTGAAAACTGAAAAAGATCATTTTTGACCCAATTGTTCAATTTTCAACTGAAAAAGATAAATTTTTAAGCAAAAATGGAATAGTTTAATTTTCAATAATAGAGATGATCCGTCAACTAAAGAAATTAATTTTTAACAAAGCTGTTGAATTTTCGGTAAAAAAATGACTTCAACAAAATATTTGAATTTTCAACATAGACGAATTTTGAACAAAATAGTTGAATTCTCTTCCAAAAAGATGAATTTCCAAAAAACAAGATTAATTTTCTAACAAATAGTAGAATTTTCAACTTAAAAGATGAGTTTTTAACGAAAAATGGAATAGGTGAATTTTCAGATGAAAAGGTTAATTTTTAACAACAAAAAAAACGCATTTTCAACAAAAGAGTTAAATTTTGAACCGAAGAGGTGGATCTTAAAAAAAACAATTTTTAACAAAGTAATTCAATTTTAAACCAAGTAGTTGAATTATCAATCAAAAAGATGAATTTTTAACGTAATAATTAAATTTTCAAACAAAATTTTTGAATTTTGAAGCCAAAAAGACGAATTATCTACAAGGAAGTTGAATTTTTAACCCAAAATTATGATTTTTCAACAAAAACGTTAATTCTCTACAAAATAGTTAAATTTTCAAATAAATACTTCAATTCTCAACCAAATAGTAGAATTGTGTACCAAAATAGTTGAATTTTGAACAAAAATATTAATTTTCAACCAAATCGTTTAATTTTTTGCCAAATTGTTGAATTTTCAAAAAAAAAAAATTATATTTTAACCAAATAGTTAAATTTTTAGCAAATGAAATTAATTTTGATCTAAAATGATTAATTTTCTACCAAAAAATTAAAATTTAAACCAAATAGTTGAATTTTCAACCAAAAATGCAATAGTAAAATTTTCTGTTAAAAAGCTTCATTTTTTACCAAAAAAAAAAAAAAGGATTGTAGGAAGTAGTTAATTTTTCAACCATAGAAATAAATTTTCACCTACAATGATGAATCTTATACTCAAAAAATGAATCTGACAAAAAATTAAATTTTTACCCAAGAAAACAAACGAAATTGCAAGAAAGTAGTTTAATTTAAAAAAAAAAAACGAATTACCAACAAAGAAGTTAAATTTTACACCAAAGAAATGAATTTTTAAACCAAAATGATGAATTTAAAAAAAAAAAGATTTTTTTTGTACCAAAAGAGACATTTTTTGAACAAAACACATGAAACGAAATAGTCGAATTTTCAATTAAGAGAACAACTTTTTAACCAAATGTAACCAAATTAATTTGGAACTAAAAAAGATTCGCTTTTAACCAAAAATGAAATAGTTAAATTTTCAATTACCAAAATTATTTTTCAACCAAACTTATGAATTTTCAACTAAAATTATAAATCTTTAATTGGAATAATTGAATTTTCAAACAAGAAGATTATTGTTCTACCAAAAAGACGAATTTTCCATTAAATTAATGAATTTTTAAGCTAAAAATATGAATTATCTACAAAACAGTTAAATTTTCAACCCAAAAATATGTTTTTTTTTCAACAAAAAAGTTAATTTTCTACCAAATATGAGAATTTTTAAATAAATAGTTTATTTTCATGTAAATAGTAGAATTTTGTCTACCAAAATAGTTGAATTGAATAACTACTTACAATAAATTTTTCGTTTCGTTTTTTTTTATTTTCGCGAGAAAATTTCGTGTTTAAATTTTTTAATAATTCAAAACTTGATAAACTGGAACAAGAAAAACCCTAAAATCTCAAAAATTGCAAAAAGGGTAAGGTTGTTAAAAATCAAATAAAAATAATTTATTTAGTCTTGAAAAAAAAATCAAATAAAAATGTATGGTAAGTAGGCTATATTAGTACCCATTGTTCCTAAAAAATGTAGGAAAAAATGTAGCATTTTTGGGAACAAATTTTTTTCTTTTCGTTTCAAAAAATTGAAATAACTTCAATTTTATTTTTTGTCGATTTAGAAAGAGTGCAAAAAACTGGGTAAACTGAAATAAGGAAAACCTTAATATCTCAAAAATTGCAAAAATTGCACTGTTTTAAAGTAAAATTGGCACAAAAAACTCATTTTACCCTTAAAATTTTAAAATATCCGTAAAAAATATAAAAATGTCGCTATGTTAATTAAAAAAAAATATTTTAATTTTCAAAAACCCGCCGACCTGCATGATTTGAAATGGATTCGGTCAGTAGACTTTTCAACCAAAAAGGATTAAATTTTTTACCAAAAAAAAAAAAACGAATTTTCAACAAAGCAGTTGAATATTCAACTGAAAAGTATTATTTTTAACAAAAATTTCAGTTAAAAAATAAATTTTCAACCACAAAACAACGATTATTTAACAAATAGTTAAATTTTCTACAATAAAAACTGAATTTCAACAAAATACATGAATTTTCAACTCAGAAAATTATTATTATAAATTTATTTATATATAAATTAATAAATATTAAATTAATTTCATTTATTAAAAATATTATTTTTCTTATTATTATTACGATTTATCAATAGTTCAATATTCAATTGAAAAAATTAATATTTAACCAAAAAGATTAATTTTCAACAAAATAGTTAAATTTTCAACTAAAATCGAGAAGATTTGACCAGGAAAATTAATTTTTAACAAATTAGTTCAACTTTCAACCAAGTAGTTAAACTTTTAACTAAAGAAGATTACTTTTTAATAAAATAGTTGCATTTTCGACAAAATAATTAAATGTTCAACCAAATAGCAGAATTTTTGACCAAACGAAATTAATTCTTATTAGTTTCTATTATTTAAGTTCGCATTTAAGCGAAAAAGCAAAAAAAAAAAAGGAAACTTTCTTGAAAACAGGGGAAAAAATAGAAATGGTTAAAAAAAAGGGGATAAGAGGGGAATAGGGAAAAGAGCGCGTGAAGTCTGCAATATTCTTCAATGATTTATTGAATCTGATTTTCAGGAAGAACACATTACAGCTGACATGTAATTTACTGCCTGAATTTTTCTTTCATTTAGGGCAGAATAATGAAAGCATGAAATGATTTTTACTTTGACCCGTAATTATAGTTCAAAATTGATAGATCGTCTGTGTTTCACCGAACCCTTTAATTATCCTGAAAAGAAAATAAGTATAAGGGCTTCGGGATGAATAATCACTATTCACTGCATACATATAATCTACAGTGCATTGAACTCTACACTAATTTCTGGGACACTTGAAAGCAAAACAATCCGAACATTGCTTTGTTATCGAGGGGGAAACTCTGGTAATCACTGATAAAAAAATGACCTATGTCATTCGTTTCTAAATTTCATACGACGATCAATCACACTGTTACTTGTTTATGAATTTCATGCAGTTCTAAAACATAATACGATCACTCACATTGTTACTTGCTTATGAATTTCATGAAGTTCTAGAACATAAGGCGATCAATCACAATGTTACTTGTTTAAGAATTTCATACCGTTGTTAAACATAAGACGATCAATCACATTGTTACTTTTTTTTATGAATTTCATACAGTTCTAAAAGATGAGACGATCATTCGCATTTTCATTTGTTTCTGAAA
>CAKNYM010048920.1:81791-105407 GCA_932195095.1 Andricus curvator
TTTAATGAATTTTATACAGTTCCAATGAATAAGGCGATCAATCACATTTTCATTTTCTTCTGAAATTCATGCAGTTCTAAAACATAAGACGATCACTCACATTTCATTCGTTTCTAAATTTCATACGACGATCAATCACAATGTTACTTGTTTATGAATTTCATACAGTTCTAAAATATAAGACGATCACTCACATTATTACTTGTTTATGAATTTCATGAAGTTCTAGAACATAAGGCGATCAATCACAATGTCATTTGTATCATGCAGTTCTGAAACATAAGACGATCAATCTCATTGTCACTTATTTAAAAATTTCATACCGGTGTGAAAATAAGACGATCAATCACATTGTTTCTTTTTTCTATGAATTTCGTACAGTTCTAAAAGATGAGGCAATCAATCACATTTCCGTTTGTTTCTGAAATTTATGCACTTCTAAAACATGAAACGATCACTCACATTTCGTTCGTTTCTGAATTGCATACAGTTGTTAAAAATAAGACGATAAATCACATTGTTACTTGTTTATGAAGTTCATACGGTTCTAAAACATAAGGCGATCACTCACATTTCATTCGTTTCTTCATTTCAGACAGTTGTTATAATAAAAAAAATTTTAATTCATTTTTTTGGTTAAAGATCCTTGATTTTAGTTGAAAATGGTCTAGTTAGAAAAACTATTTTCTTAAAAATTTGTTTTTTTTTTTTGGTTAAAAAATAATTTTTTAACTGAAAATTGAAGAATTCCATTTTTAATTGTAAATTTACCTTTTTTAGTTGAAAATTCAAATATTTGTTTGAAAATTTTTCTTTTTTAATATAAAAATTCAACGATTTCGTTGAAAATTCATTTTTTTTTGTTAAAAGAAATCTTCTGTTTCGGTAGAAAATTAATCTTCTTGATTGAAAATTCAACTATGTAAGTTGAAGATTCATAATTTAAGTTAAAAATTCATCAGTTTTGTTGAAAATTAATTTTTTTAACTGAAAATTTAACTATTACATTTTTGGTTGAAACTTTATCTTTTTTAGTTCAAAATTTAACAATTTCTTTGAAATTTGGTATTTTTTAAATTTAAAATTCAACTATTTCGTTAAATTCATGTTTCTTGTTGAAAAATCGAATCTTCTAGTGGTAAATTCATCAGTTCAGTTGAGAATTCATCCTTTTGGTTGAAAATTCAACTATTTGGTTGCAAAGTTTTATTTTTTTTTATTAAAAGATTGATCAGTTGAGATAAAAATTAATTTCTTTGGTTGAAAATTGAACTATTTTTTCTGCAATTTCGTTTTTTTTGTGTTTGTTAAAAATTAGTTTTTCAGCTGAAAATTCAACTATTTGGTTAAAAATTCAACTTTTTGGTAGGAGATTCATTTTAGATCAAAATTAATTTCCTTTATTGAAAATTTAACTATTCTTGTTAAGGATTCATCATTTTAGTCGAAAAATCATTAGTTTGGTTAAAAACGAATTTTTTTATCTGAAAATTTAAGTATTGCATTTTTGGTTGAAACTTGATCTATTTTTGGTTTAAAGTTTAACAATTTGTTTGAAAATTTGTCTTTCTTAATATAAAAATTCAACTATTTCGTTGAAAATTCATTTTTTTTTGTAAAGAAAAATCGTCTCTTTCGGTAGAAAATTAATCTTCTTGATTGAAAATTCAACTATTTAAGTTGAAGATTTTTTAAACGATGTTGTTGAAAATTCGTCTATTTGGGTTTAAAAATACATCTAGTTTATATAGAAAATCTTTTTTGGTTGAAAATTTATCAATTTAGTTGAAAAATAACTTCTTTGACTGAAAATTTCACTGTTGCATCTTCGGCTGAAAATTCATCTTTTCGGTTGAAAATTCAACTATTTAATTGAAAATTCAACGATTCCGTCGAAAATTCATGTTTTTTGTTGAAAAATCGTCTTTTTTGGTAGAAGATTAATATTCTTGTTTGAAAAATATCAGTTTGGTTGGAAATTAATATTTTTTTCAACTGAAAATTAAACTATTCCATTTTGGGTTGAAACTTGATTTTTTTTAGTTCAAAATTCAACTATTTGTTTGAAAAGGTGTCCTTTTAAATTGAAAATTCAACTATTCCAGTTGAAGATTCATTATTAAATTCGTTGAAAACTAATGTATTTGGTTGAAAATTCAACGATATGTTTGAATTTTTTTTTATTGAAAATTCATCAGTTTGGTTGAAAATTAATATTTTTTTCAACTGAAAATTTAACTATTCCATTTTTGGTTGAAACTTGATCTATTTTAATTCAAAATTCAACTATCTGGTTAAAATTTAGTTTCGATGTTTTTGAAAATTCGTCTTTTCGGGTTTAAAAATACATCTAGTTTATAGAAAATCTTTTTTGGTTGAAAATTGACAAATTTAGTTGAAAATTAACTTTTTTGACTGAAAATTTCACTGTTGCATCTTCAGCTGAAAATTCATCTTTTCGTTTGAAAATTCAACTATGTGTTTGACAATTTATATTTTTTAATTGAAAATTCAACGATTTCGTCGAAAGTTCATGTTTTTTGTTGAAAAATCGTCTCTTTTGGTAGAAGATTGATATTCTTGTTTGAAAATTCATCAGTTTGGTTGAAAATTTATCTTTTTTTCAACTGAAAATTCAACTATTCCATTTTGGGTTGAAACTTGATTTTTTTTAGTTCATAATTCAATTATTTGTTTGAAAAGGTGTCCTTTTGAATTGAAAATTCAACTATTCCAGTTGAAGATTCATTATTAAATTCGTTGAAAACTAACGTATTTGTTTGCAAATTCAACGATTTGTTTGAATTTTTTTTTTTTAATTGAAAATTCAACCATTCCATTGAAAAATGCCTCTTTAGGTAGAAAATTAATATTCTTGTTCAAAAATTCATCAGTTTGGTTGAAAATTAATATTTGTTTTCAACTGAAAATTTAACTATTCCATTTTTGGTTGAAACTTGATCTATTTTAGTTCAAAATTCAACTATCTGGTTAAAATTTAGTTTCGATGTTTTTGAAAATTCGTCTTTTTGGGTTTAAAAATACATCTAGTTTATAGAATTTTTTTTTCGGTTGAAAAGTCACCAATTTAGTTGAAAATTAACATCTTTGACTGAAAATTTCACTGTTGCATCTTCGGCTAAAAATTCATCTTTTCGGTTGGAAATTCAACTATTTGTTTGAAAATTTGTATTTTTTAATTGAAAATTCAACGATTTCGTCGAAAATTCATGCTTTTTGTTGAAAAATCGTCTCTTTTGGTAGAAGATTAATATTCTTGTTTGAAAATTCATCAGTTTGGTTGAAAATTAATCTTTTTTTCAACTAAAAATTTAACTATTCCATTTTGGGTTGAATTCTAGATCAAAATTAATTTTCTTTGTTGAAAATTTAACGAATTTTTTTATCTGAAAATTTAAGTATTCCATTTTTGGTTGAAACTTGATCTATTTTTGGTTTAAAATTCAACTATTTGCTTGAAAATTTGTCTTTTTTAATATAAAAATCCAACTATTTCGTTGAAAATTCTTCTTTTTTTTTTGTTAAAAAAAGTTGTCTCTTTCGGTAGAAAATTAATCTTCTTGATTGAAAATTCATCATTTTGGTTGAAAATTCAACTATTTAAGTTGAAGATTCATAATTTAAGTGAAAAAATTCATCAGTTTTGTTGAAAATTAATTTGTATAACTGAAAATTTAACTGTTCCATTTTTGGTTGAAACTTGATCTTTTTTTGTTCAAAATTCAACTATCTAGTTAAAAATTAGTCTCGACCCTGGTGGAAAATTTTGTACAAAAAAGTACAGAAAACTAAATATATTTTTACAGGAATCTATAAATAAATACAATAAATTACAAAAAAGATTACAGGAAAGTACAACTTTTTTCTATTATTGCGACGAATTTTGTACTTTTTTTTGTATTTTCATGTACATTGTTGTATTTTATTGTAGTTTTCATTTTCTACAAGAATTTACAAAAAATTACAACTACAAGAATCTACAGGTATTTACATTTTTTACAGCAAAAAAGTTGTTCTTTTTCGACCTAGGATGACAAATATTTAGAATATTGCAATGTGATAATTTTAAATATTAAGATGCGATCATGTATACATGATCGCTATTACAAAAAAAAGCTTCTATGTTTAAATTTTAAAGGAATGGTAGAATATTAAAAGAAAATTATGAATAATCATTATTAAACAAAAAAACCTTACATTTGAAGTTTTTTTTCAAATATATAGCAATCGATTGGAGACCATATATGTCATTTAAAATTATGTAATTGCAATATTTTTAATATTTCTTATCCTAGGTCGAAAAAGAACAACTTTTTGACTGCATATCAAAATTGAACAGTTGAGAAAGAATTGATAACGGTCATTGAAATTAAAAGATTCGAACTCTTGAAAATAAAATTTTTTCATTCAAAGTTATAAAAATTGAACCAAAAAGAATTTTGGGCTACGTTACTTTTTGGGGTTGGGGGGGGGGGGTCAAAAATAGCATAAAATTGGTAACATAGTTTATGAACAACCCCTCATGTAATGTATGACAATTCTGTAAATAGTACAGAAAATTATGTAAGCTCCTCATAAAAAGTTGTGTTGTCACAATTTTAACAAAGGGCCCCTGAAACATTAACAGATTTTTTTTCTCGCTGTTGTCTACTTTCATATTTGACCTTTCTCCCTGAAATATAAATCTCGATTTGACACACCCAAGCCATCAAAAATTGGGGGCAAGACTCGAAAAGAAGCAAATCGTTAATGAACCGGGCAAAAAAAGGAAAAAAAAAGGAGAGTGAAATTGGCGGACCCTGCCCGCGGCTTCTGCAGACCACATGTAATAAATAATAACGCGTAGCCTGGAAGCGTTTGGGGTAAATATGACACAATGCGATTCTCTAATGAACTCGCCAAGTGGCATTTTCGCAACGGAAACCGCTGCACGCGCCCATCCTTCTTGTCGAAACCGCGGTGTGTTGCATGTCACATTAGGTATGTAAATTACCTAATGCCCCAAACACGCGCGGTACCTCGGACTATGTAGGGTCCAACCGACACTTCAATTAAGCCCTTTCAGTCTGCATTTTTTCCAAAATTTTTACCATCCCCCGATTAGATCGCCTTCTGCTGTCCCTTTTTTCGAGAGAGACTGGTTTGTTTGTTGTGTCTCCTCTCGAAAACGGCCTTTTCAAATGAAAGGGTACCTACTCGTTATTTTGGTCATTTGTATCTTCAGGGGACGCACGTGCCTCGAAATGATATAGAGTGGCCAGAGATTCATCAGCTCAGTTGAGAATTCATGTTCTTTGGCTAAAAAATTAACAATTTTCCTGCAATTTCCTTATTTTTACATTCTCATCCTATAATGAAAAGGTATTAGATTTGTGTGAAATTTGACCACCCCCCCCCGTTTTTGTCAAATGTCCACGTTTTGAGACCCCCTGAGCCCAAAAAACAGGTTTTTACAAAATGTCTGTCTGTCTGAGTGTCTGTTAGTCTGTAGATTTTTAGTTTCAAAAATCTGAGAGAAAACAAAGTTTTCCCAGGCCTCACAGACCAGTCCCGATATCCCCTATTGTATCCTATATTCAGTTCAGGTCCCTAAAGTACCCTATTTTCAAGATTTGGTTCCTATGGTACCCTATGTCACTTTTCTTTCAATAAATTAACTCATGGGTTAATCACTATTCAACTCAGAACATATTTTTGAAGTGTCTTGAATTCTTTTGAAATATTTCAGGTTTTTTTTAAAGATTCCGATAATTTTTTAATAGCTCTTAACAATTTAAAATGATTTTTTAGATTTTTAATTATTTTTTAAACTTCTAAGGCATTTTCAAGAGCTTTTATTTTTAAATATTTTAGGGAATTTTAAAAGATTAGAACATTGCGCACTAATTACCCTTTATTTAGAACACATTCTACTAAGTGGAAATACTTTGTTACAATTGAACGACTTTGTAACATTTTTAACATTATTTTTGAACTGAAAACTGAACTATTCTAGGTTTGGTTGAAAGTGTATCTTCTGCAGTTGAAAATTCAACTATTTGGTTGAAAATTCATGTATTTTATTAAAAATTAATCTTTTTTGGTAGAAAATTGATCTTTTTGGTTCAATTTTGGTTTAATTAGTTTTTTTTTAATTTCCACATTATTTTTGAACTGGAAACTGAACTATATCATGTTTGTTTGAACATTAATCTTCTTCAGTTGAAAATTCAACTATTTGTTTGAAAACTTCTGTATTTTGTTGAAGCTTTGTCTTTTGTGATAGAATATTAATCTTCTTGGTGACTAATTCACCTTTTTGGTTGGAAATTCAAAGGTTAAAAATTCAATTGAAAATTAAAAAATTTTGTTTAAAATTCATGTATTTCGCTAAAAATTATTCTTTTTTGCTAGAAAATTAGTTTTTTATTGAAAATTAATTTTTCTTTTATTGAAAATTAGTGTTTTTATTGAAAATTACTTTTTTAACTAAAAATTTAACTACTTTTTTTGTCGATTTTTTTTGTTTGATAGACATTTCATCTTTTTGATAGAAAATTCATTTGTTTGGTTGAAAATTTAACTCATTCGTTGAAACTTTATTTTATTTGCTTCAAAACTGATTTCTCTAACTGAAAATGAAATTATTTTATTTTTTGTTGAAAAATGATCTTTTTTATTTGAAAATTTCATTAAAAATTAAAGTATTTGGTTGAAAATCCATGTATTTTGTTAAAAATTATTCTTTTTTAGTAGAAAATTAGTTTTTTTAAATTGAAAATTAAGTTTTTTAACTATTCCAGTTTTCGGCGACATTTTTTTTAATAGACATTTTATCTTTTTGGTTGAAAATTCAAATATCAGGTTGAAAACTCCATTAAGAATTAAAATATTTTGTTTAAAATTCACGTATTTTGTTAAAAATTATTCTTTTTTGCTCGAAAATTAATTTTTTTGGTTGAAATTTCATTTCTTTGCTTGAAAATTAGTTTTTTTTATTGAAAATTAATTTTTTTAACTATTCAATTTTTCGTGAAAATTTTCTTTTTATGAGCATTTAACCTTTTTAGTTGGAAATTCATCTGTTTGGTTGAAAATTTAACCTTTTCGTTGGAAATTTATTTTATTTGGTTAAAAACTTGTTTCTCTAACTTAAAATTAAACTGTTCTATTTTTTGTTGAAAATTGATCTTTTTTAGTTGAAAATTCATCTATTTTGTTGAAATTTTGTCTTTTTTTTGTAGCAATATAACATTTTTGGTTGAAAATTGAACTATTTGGTTAAAATTTTATTTTTATGATTGAAACTGCATCATTTTAGTTAAAAGTTCATTTCTTCCGTTAAAAATTCAACAATTTTTGTTAAAAAATTCTTTTTTTTTGTTGACAGTGAATTTTTTATTAATAATGTAGCTATTTTATTTTTGCTAGAAAATTGATCTTTTACAGTTAAAAATTCACTTATTTTGTTGAAAACTCGCAATTCCCAGAAATTTGTTATTTATTTCAATAGTTTGAAGGGATTTCAAAGACTTCGAAATATTTTAGGGTATTTTAAGATTCCAAGTCATTTTCAAGAGACTTAAATAATTTCAAGGGATTTCCAAGGGTTTTAATAATTTTTAAGGGATTTTAAGAGATTTTCATATTTTAATAGATTTCAAAGAATTTATTCACACGAAGTGATGAATTTCGTAATGTTTCAAAGATTTGAGGAGATTTTCAAATATTTTTTGAAATTCATTTGGAATTCGCCCTGAATTCTTAATAATCAATCCTGAATTCTTTTGAATTCTTCTAAATTCACTCAATTTTACTCAATTCAATGGATTCTTAAAAAGTTTTTGTTTAATTCATCTTGAAGTCTCTAAAATTCACTTTAAATTCTTAATCATTTCATCAAATTCTTTTAAATCCTCTTTAATTTTTTCTAAATTCAGCTTGATTTTTTTATGAATTTCATCGAATTCTTCTCATTTAACTTAAATTCCACTAAATTCGCTTAAATTTTACTGAAATGAATGGAATTTTTTCGATTTTAAAAATTATTTCTAATTCATTTGAATTCTTTCAAATTGGTTTGCAGTCATTAGTCACTTTTTCGGTTATAAATTAGTAGGTTTTTCAATATTTGAAGAGATTTGAAATTATTTTTTGGAATTCACCCTGAATTCTCTTAAATTCTTTGGAATTCTCTTGAGTTTTTTTCTACTAAATTAACTCAATTCTATTTAATTCAATGGATTTATTTAAAATTTTAAAAAGTTTTCATGCATTTTTGGTTGAAACTTGATCTTTTTCAGTTAAAAATTCAACTATTTGTTTGAAAATTTGTATTTTTTCATTGAAAATTCAACTATTTAATTGAAAATTCATGTTTTTTATTGAAAACCCGTCTCTTTTAGTACAAAATTAATCTTTTTGTTGGAAAATTTATAATTTTGGTTGCAAATTTTGAAAATTGGCAATTTTATTGAATTGGTTGAAATCTCATATATTTGGTTGAAAATTCAACTATTTGGTTAAAATTTCATTTCTTTTAGAAGATTCATTATTTTTAACTGAAAATTGCACAATTTTATTATTGGTTGAAAACTGATTTTTTTTAGTCGAAAATTCGACTATTCCCTTTTTGGTTAAAATTGATCTTTTTTACTCAAAAATCCAAATATTTGTTTGCAAACTTGTCTTTTTTAATTGAAAATTTAACTATTTCATTGAAAATTCATGTTTTCTGTTGAAACATCGTCTCTTTTGGTAAAAAATTAATCTTCTTGTTTGAAAATTCATAATTTTGATTGAAAATTCAACTAATTCGTTTCATGTTGTTTGTTGAAAAATCGTCTCTTTTGGTAGAAAATTAATCTTTTTGTTGGAAAATTCATAATTTTGGTGGAAAATTTTGAAAATTGAGAATTTTATTGAATTTGTTGAATTCTCATGTATTTAACTATTCCAGATGAAGATTCATCACTCAAGTTGAAAATTCACCAATTTAGTTGAAAATTAACTTTTTTGACTGAAAATTTCACTGTTTATTGAAAACTCATGTATTTTTTTAAAAATTCAACTATGTTGTTAAAAATTAATTTTTTTTTTTGGTAGAAAATTTATCATTTTAGTTCAAAATTCAATTATTTGATTGAAAATACATGTATTTTGTTAAAGAGTCGCATTTTTTGGTAGAAAATTATACATAAAATTAATCTTCTTGTTTGAAAATTCAAGTATTTGGTTGAAAATTCATTTTTTTAATTGAAAATTTCACTATTGCATTTTTTATTGGAAATTTAATTTTTTTTAGTCGAAAATTCGACTCTTTGGTTGAAAAATCATGTATTTTGTAAAATGTTATTTTGTTTGGTAGAAAAATAATCTTGTTTGGTAGAAAAATAATTCGAATAATTCGTTAACGAAGTTGAGTTCTGAATTTTGGGATCATCGGAGTCGACTTTAAACAAATGTATCTTCCAGAATTGCATTTTTCCCTGTCCAAGAAGGATATTTTAATTCTTCATCTACGGGACGTGTATCTAAAAAATGTTAAATATTACAAAATATTTCAGATTATATTGAATGTAATTTAGACAGACATCGGCAACCGACCAACCTATAAATTATACAAGAAATATAATTGAATAATGCGTACCTGTGATGTATTTACAATAGGCCAGAAGTTTTAGTGCGTGAAAAGCAGCATTATTACCAACACCGAAAACACGTAACTTAACCAAAAAACGTTTTTTGGATGAAAGATATATACATTCTTTCGGAGAAGCGTTGTTTATCAAATACTTAAAAATCGTTTGACAGATAGGATAAAAACGTCAACAACAAATTCAACTAGAGGAAACAAAACTACGATGATCGTTGAGCAACTATGTAAAAATGTATAGAATTCCTGAAACAAAACAAGAATTCAACGATCAAATTTGGACAAACACCACAAAATGCTCCTATTGCAATTCCTAAAAACAAAAAAATTTGTTTTTTTGCACAAAAATAAAAAAGAGGAAAGAAAAATGAAAAGGCATCCAACCACATCCCCTTCCTTCTCTTTTTTATTTCTTTCATCTTTTTCATTTTTATTATTATCAAATCACAATATGAAAGCATGCACAATATTTACCAACGTTTCGGTGCTCACACAGCACCCTTATCAAGGCAAGCAAAATTAGATCAGGTAGGAACAGCGATGAAATAACGACGCTATCACCTAGATACCTGACAACTGAATGTGGGTCAAAAGACAAATCCGTTATAAACAAACAAGAAATGAGAGAAAGTTAAGACACATGAAAACGTATTGCTAAATGTAATTAATCATACTAGAACTATATTCTTTCAATTCTTCCTGATTATCTGTAGATAAAATGTTACTTTGTTTGTTTTTGATTTGTTGAATTCTAATTGTGATATGTTGCTCAATCAACTTTTGTGGGTAATGATTAAGAAAAAGGAGATTGCTCACTATATTCAAATTCTCTTTGTGAAATGAAATGTCGGACAAACCTAGAGCTCTGTCAACTAAGTTTTTGATTACTGCAATTTTGTTTTAAAAAGGATGAGTTGTTGTTGATGTTTTACCTAAAAAAATATTTTTCTTGGATAACAAATTTCGAGATTTTGCTTTTCACAGTAATCTTTTCAATAGACAATTTGAACATAATTTAAAGAATTTCAAACTCTCAATGCTGAATTTACTGATCAAGGATGTTTCAAATCATGTTAATTTTTTAAAAGTAAAAATTTCCAGAATCAAAATTGAATTAGAAGTATGTTTGCCACAAGATAAAATCATTGATCTTTTCAAACATCAGATTTTCCTTAATCGAAGATTTTTGAACGATGATAAAAAACATGAGAACAAACTTTCTATTTTGATTGATCAACAAACTAATATTCAAGAGCAAAATTTAAATTTACACAAGGTTTTTTAAAAAGAAGATAAGGATCCTTGGTTTGTAAAATTGGCAAATATTCAAATTCCTGATTCAGTTACAGATATTCTCAGATTAGGTAAAGGTTTTAGTAACTCTGTGATTAAAAGTAAATCGGAACAAATGATGGAAATAGTCAAAGATGTTGGAATCAAGTATACACAAAATTCCAATATTAGATCAACAGGATTTCCGAAACAAGGTTTTACACTTGTCGAAGAGCTTTGTTGATAAAAATTGTTTGCACATTAGTAGTATTTATCGTGAAATTTCTGAAGGTTTCAGGATAACGAAAGGTTTCCTTAAAAACAACCCTGATAGAATTTGCATGAATGGTGATAAATGCAATATTACAGTTTGTATGAAGAAATCGGATTATATTAGGGATATAGAGGATTTACTTTCCAATCGTGATAACTTTGAATTATTGAATGAAAATCCGTTGAAACAATTAAGAAGAGACACTTTCAAGATTCCAGACAATTGGAGAAAGAAAGGACTTTTGGGAAAGGATATAAGATGGACTGATATAAATACCGAAGACACAGTTCTTGCAAGATGTTATGGTTTGAGAAAGATTCATAAAGATGGCTATCCTTTGAGATTGATTATTTCAACTATTAACACTCCCACGAAATTTTTAGAACAAACCTTTAATTTGATACTTAAAGACTCAATTACAACTTCCAAATCCAATATTAAAAATAGCTGGGAATTCCAAAAAATTATTATTCAAAAAACTGTTCCTGATGACCATGTAATGATTTCTTTGGATGTTGTTGCAATGTTTCCAAGTATACCCCTTGAATTGGTTAAACAGGCAATTTAAAATAGATGGGATCATATAAAAACACGTACTCGATGAAGTCAAAAAGATTTTATTGAAGGGATAGTTTTCATTATGAACTCAACTTATTTTAAATTCAATGGATCTTTTTATAGACAAAAATTCGGTACTCCTATAGGTTCAGTCATTTCTCCGATTTTAGCAGAAATAGTTATGGAAGATTTCGAGGTCTTTGCTTTCAAGAAGCTGGATTTTGTTTTGCCCTTTTACTTTCGGTATGTTGATGACACCTTATTATGTGTTCCTCTAGCAAAGTTACAGGCAGTTTTTGATGCTTTTAATAGTTTTCATTTAAAACTTCAGTTCACCCATGAAATAGAGAACAATAATAGAATCAATTTTTTTGGACGTAGAAGTAATTAAGGGTCAGGATGGTAATATTATTACCAATTGGTATAGGAAAAGTACATATTCAGGTAGAATTTTAAATTTCTTTTCGGCTCATCCTTATCAAAACAAAATTGCAGTAATCAAAAACTTAGTTGACAGAGCTCTAGGTTTGTCCCACATTTCATTTCACAAAGAGAATTTGAATATAGTGAGGAATATCCTTTTTGTTAATCATTACCCACAAAAATTGATTGAGCAACATATCACAATTAGAATTCAACAAATCAAAAACAAAGTAACATTTTATCTACAGATAATCAGGAAGAATTGAAAGAATATAGTTCTTTCAATACTTTTTTTCTTCCTTTTTTTGGTCAAATTTCGAAAACTATTGAATTTATGTTAGAAAAATTTAATATTCATACTATTTTCCGTATACCATTCAAAATGGATTCAATAATAACTTTTGGTAAAGATCCTTTAGATAAATTACATTTAGCAATACTTTTTCATGGGTCTTGAATTTCTCTCATTTCTTGTTTGTTTATAACGGATTTGTCTTTTGACCCACATTCAGTTGTCAGGTATCGAGGTGATAGCGTCGTTATTTCGTCGCTGTTCCTACCTGCTCTAATTTTTCTTGCTTTGATAATGGTGCTGTGTGAGCACCGAAACGTTGGTAAATATTGTACATGCTTTTATATTGTGATTTGATAATAATAAAAATAAAAAATAAAAGGAAGGGGATGTGGTTGGTTGCCTTCTCATTTTTCTCTCCTCTTTTTAATTTTTGTGCAAAAAAAAAACAATTTTTTTTGTTTTTAGGAATTGCAATAGGAGCATTTTGTGGTGTTTGTCCAAATTTGATCGTTGAATTCTTGTTTTGTTTTCAGGAATTCTATACATTAACTTGATTATTGGACGTTAAATGGGATTTTGAATTTGATTTTAATCTAATTTCAAATTCTTAAATTTCCACTATATGAAAATTGAAAATAGTTTCCTAATTTATTACGGCAGTTTTGCATGCTCATGGTTCTCCCGTACCAGCGCCTGCTCTCTGTAAAAAGTACAAACTCTTTTTCCAAAATGAGTCTCCAGCAGAAAAAAAATTAATTAGAAGCAGCATTTATGGCACGAGACCCCTTTCATTAATTTTTTCAATCACTCGGTAGTCCCAGGTAAAAATGACATTTGTGTCAGTTAAATCGAAAAAAATGGATACATAATCATAGCCACTTAATGCAACGTTATAGTCCATCCCTAATTTTTGCCCGGGTCTACAATGTCCTGATCCAGAGTTGCGGACGATCAATCTTCATTTGACGCCAAAAAAGATGATGGATTGCAAACCGATCGACGATCCGCGAAGGGGGTCGATCGTTAAAATCCTCAGGTCGACCGAAATCAACGTCATGCTAATTTTACGCATTCCGCCCTTTCCTTGACTACCGTAAAAAAATCATCAAGTCTTCATTCATCGATCAACCTTTTTCTCCAATAGGTGACTATTTTTTTGTACCCAACGGGTGAAAACTGAAAATTTTCTATGAAAGGGAAACGGGGTGACTTTAGGTTTAACAGATGTGCAACAAAATTCGTGTCTTGTTACAAGACACATCAATTTTCCTCATTTAAGAGCCTTGTACCATTTTCATCAAAGTGAATGGGAAAGATCGTTTCGAAACAGATTCATTTCTTACCAGGTTTTGTCAAATTTTCATTCTTTGCGGCCTTGTATTGTGTGATCTGACCGCCACTTCCTGTTTTTGAAAAATATTCAACCAGGTTTTAAAATTGGAATTTTTTTTTGAAGATTCGCTTTTTTGGTATCGGAATTATTTTTTTTAACAGAAAATGTAAACTGTTCCGTTTTTGGTTGAAAATTCGTCTTTTTTGGTAAACAATTAATCTCTTGGCTAAAAAAACATTATTTTCGTTAAAAATTAAACTCTGGTTGAATTTCGAACTCTTTGGTTTGAAATTAATTTTCTTTATTTATTCATAATTTTACTTGAAAATTCATTTCTTTGGTGAGAAATTTAACAATGTTTTGAAAATGAGCTTTTTTGCATCAGTAAATCATTATTTTAGTTAAAAATTCATCTCTTTGGTTGAAAATTGAAAATTTTTGTTGAAAATTCGTTTTTTTGGTATCGGGATTATTTTGTTTTTAAACAAAAAATGTAACTGTTCCATTTTTGGTTCAAAAATTCGTTTTTTTGGTAAAAAATTAATCTCTTGGCTAAAAAATCATTATTTTCGTTGAGAATTAAACTCTGGTGGAATTTCGATTTCTTTGGTTTGAAATTAATTTTTTTTATTATTCATAATTTTACTTGAAAATTCATTTCATTGGTTGAAAATTGAACAAATTTGTTGAAAATTTGCTTTTTCTTATCAGTATTAATTTTTTTTGAACTGAAAATGTAACTCTTCCGATTTTGGTTGAAAATTCGTCTTTTTAGTAAAAAATTGATATCTTGGCTAAAAATCATTACTTTCGTGAACAATTGAACTGTTTGGTTAAATTTTGAACTCTCTGTTTTGAAATAATTTTTTTTTATTATTCATCATTTTAGTTGAGAAAATAACAATTTTTTGAAAATTAGCTTTTTTGCATCAGTAAATCATTATTTTAGTTGAAAATTAAACTATTCGGTTGAACGTTGAACCCTTGTTTAAAATTAATGTTTTTTAATATTTATAATTATAGTTAAAATGTTATCTCTTTGGTTGAAAGTTAACTATTTTGTTTAAAATTCCCTTTTTTTGGTTGAGAATTAATTTTTTTAACTGAAAATATAACTGTTCCATCTTTGGTCAAAAATTGATATTTTTGAGTGAAAATTGATATTTTATAGTTGGAAATTTAACTATTTGGTTGAAAATTCATGCATTTTGTGAAAAATTTATATGTTTCAGTAAAAAAATGAAACTGTTCGTTTGCAATTTTTATTTTTATTTTTCAACTATTTTGTTGAAAATTTGTTTCATTTTTGTTTGGAAATTAATTTTCTCAACTAAATCAAATATTCCATTCTTGGTTGAAAATTAATTTTTTTAGTTGAAAATTCAACTATTTGGTTAAAAATTTATTTATATTATTAAAAATTTGTCTTTTTTTTAAATTATTCTCTTGGCTCAACAATCATTATTTTAGTTGAAAATTAAAATATTTTGTTGAATCTTGAACATTTTTGTTTGATAATAATTTTTTTTTATTATTCATCATTTTAGTTGGAAATTTATCTCTTTGGTTAAAAATTGAAAATTTTTGTTGAAAATTCGCTTTTTTGGTATGGGAATTTTTGTTGTTTTTTTTTTAACAGAAAATATAACTGTTCCATTTTTGGTTGAAAATTCGTCTTTTTGGTAAAAAATTAATCTCTTGGCCAAAAAATCATTATTTTCGTTGAAAATTAAACTCTGGTTGAATTTCGAACTCTTTGGTTTGAAATTAATTTTCTTTATTATTCATGTTTTACTTTGATTTTACTCGAAAATTCATTTCTTTGGTTGAAAATTAAACAAATTTGTTGAAAATTTGCTTTTTTCGTATCAGTATTAATTTTTTTCAACTGAAAATGTAATTGTTCTGTTTTTGGTTGAAAAATCGTATTTTTAGTAAAAAATTGATCTCTTGGCTAAAAAATCATTATTTTCGTTGAGAATTAAACTCTGGTTGAATTTCGATTTCTTTGGTTTGAAATTAATTTTTTTTATTATTCATAATTTTACTTGAAAATTCATTTCATTGGTTGAAAATTGAACAAATTTGTTGAAAATTTGCTTTTTCTTATCAGTATTAATTTTTTTTGAACTGAAAATGTAACTCTTCCGATTTTGGTTGAAAATTCGTCTTTTTAGTAAAAAATTGATCTATAGGCTAAAAAATCATTATTTTCGTAAAAAATTAAACTATTCGGTTAAATTTTTAACCCTTTGTTTTGAAATAATTTTTTTTATTATTCATCATTTTAGTTGAAAAAATAACAATTTTTTGAAAATTAGCTTTTTTGCATCAGTGAATCATTATTTTAGTTGAAAATTAAACTATTCGGTTGAACGTTGAACTCTTGTTCAAAATTAATGTTTTTTAATATTCATAATTTTAGTTAAAAATTTATCTCTTTGGTTGAAAGTTAACTATTTTGTTTAAAATTCGCTTTTTTTTTGGTACAGAATTAATTTTTTTAACTGAAAATATAACTATTTCATTTTTGGTCACAAATTGATATTTTTTAATTAAAAATGATATTTTATAGTTGGAAATTTAACTATTTGGTGGAAAATTCATGTATTTTGTGGAAAATTCATATTTTTCGGTAAAAAATGCAACTGTTTGTTTGAAATTTGTTTTTTTTTTATGATTCAACTATTTTTTTGAAAATCTGTTACTTTTTGTTTGAAAATTAATTTTCTCAACTAAATTTAAATATTCCATTCTTGGTTGAAAATTTATCTTTTTAGTTGAAAATTCAACTAATTGGTTAAAAATTTATTTATATTATTAAAAATTCGTCTTTTTTTTGTAAAATTATTCTTTTGGCTCAACAAACATTATTTTAGTTGAAAATTGAAATATTTGGTTGAATTTTGAACACTTTTGTTTGATATTATTTTTTTTTATTATTGATCATTTTAGTTGAAAATTCATTTCTTGGTTGAAAATTGAAAAGTTTTGTTGAAAATTCGCTTTTCTGGTATCGGAATTTTTTTTTTTTTAACAGAAAATGTAACTGTTCCATTTTTGGTTAAAAATTCGTCTTTTTGGTAAAAAATTAATCTCTTGGCTGAAAAATCATTATTTTCGTTGAAAATTAAACTCTGGTTGAATTTCGAACTCTTTGGGTTGAAATTAAATTTCTTTATTATTCATAATTTTACTTGAAAATTCATTTTTTTGGTTGAAAATTGAACAAATTTTTTGGAAATTTGCTTTTTTTGTATCAGTATTAATTTTTTTAAACTGAAAATGTAACTGTTCCGTTTTTGGTGGAAAATTCGTCTTTTTATTAAAAAATTGATCTCTTGGTTAAAAAATCATTATTTTCGTTGAAAATTAAACTATTTGGTTAAATTTTGAACTTTTTGTTTTCAAATAAATTTTCTGTATTATTCATAATTTTATTTGAAAATTTATTTCTTTGGTGGAAAATTTAACAATTTTTTGAAAATTAGCTTTTTTGCATCAGTAAATCATTATTTTAGTTGAAAATTAAACTATTCGGTTGAATGTTGAAATTTAACTATTTGGTTGAAAATTCATATATTTTGTGAAAAATTCATATTTTTCGGTAAAAAATGCAACAGTTTATTTGAAATTTGTTTTTTTTTATGATTCAACTATTTTGTTGAAAATTATTTTTTTATTCTTGTTAAATTCAACTGTTTTTTTATTTCAAATCAAAATCTTTTTTGTTTCAAATATCAACTATTACATGTTTTGTTGAGAATTAATCTTTATTGGTTAAAAAATCCAGTACATGGATTTTGTTGGAAATTACATTTTTTTTTTTTTGAAAATTCATATTTTCGGGTTAAAAATTCCACTGTTTTGGAGATAATTCTTTTTTTTTCAAAATTCGATGAATTTGTGGAAAATTCATTTATTTTGTTAAAACTTTGTCCTTTTTGGTAGAATCTGAATCTTCTTGGTGAAAAATTAATCTTTTTGGTTGAAAATTTAACTATTTGGTTGTAAATTCATCTTTTTTGGTTCAGGATTCAACTATTTTGTAAGAAAAACTCGTATTTTCTGGCTGAATTCAACTTTTTGAAAGTTCGTTCTTTTTTTATGAAAATTAATGTTTCAACCTGAGAATTCAACTATTTCTTTTTTCTGGTTTAAAACTTAACTTTTTTAGTTGAAAATTCAACTATTTTGTTGAAACTTTAGTTATGTTGTTGAAAATTCAACTATTTTGTCAAAGTCATTTATTGCGGTCGAAAATTCAACTGTTCTATTGAAAATTCATCTTCCTTCGTTGAAAATTCATTTTATGGTTGAAAATTAACTTCTAATTTTAATTAATAAATAAAAATTAATTAATAAAAAATTAATAAAATTAATTTTAATTTTCTACCCAAAGAGTTGAAATTTCAATTAAAAAGGACGAATTAAAAAAAATTAACCAAGCAGTCGAATTAACAATCAAATAGTTCAACTTTGAGGCAAAAAAGACGAGTTTTCAACAAAGTAGTTGAACTTTTCACCAAATAGTTCAATTTTCAAGCAAAGAAGACAAATTTTTCGAAGACACTTGAATTTCCAACAAAAAATTTATTTTCAACATTAATTTTCTACTAAAAGAGTTGAAATTTCAAATCAAAAGGACGAATTATAAAAAAATCATATTTAACCAAATAGTTGCATTAACAATCAAATAGTTGTACTTTAAAATAAAAGAGATGAGTTTGTAACAAAATAGTTGAACTCTTACCAAAAGTTAAAGTTTCAAGCCAAAAATACGAATTTTTTTAATACAGTTGAATTTTCAACAAAAAAGTTATTTTCAAAAAAAAAAAAAAAGAATTGTCTGCCATAAAAGATGAATTTTCAATCCAAAAGAACAAATTCTTAATAAAACAGTAGAATTTTCGACCGAAGAAGATGACTTTATAAAAAAATAGTTTAATTTTCAAAAAAATAGTTGAATGATTAACCAAATACTGAAATTTTCTACCTAAAAAAATAAATTTTTAACCAAATAATCGAATTTTCAAACAAAAAAGATTTAACTTCAAACAAAATCAGTTTTTAAAAACAGACGAATTTTCGACCAAAAAAAAAAAGATTATTTTTTAACAAAATAGTAGAATATTCAACAAAATAATTAAATTTTTAACAAAATAGTTGAATTTTCAAGCAAATAATTATTTCTTACCAAGAAAAATGAATTTTCTACCATAAAAGATGAATTTTCAATAAAACAGTTGAATTAAAAAGTCGAATTTTCAACAAAAAAGGTAATTTCCAATTAAGAAAAATTTATTTTTAACGAAATAGTTAAATTTTCAACTAAAAAAGAAAAAATTTTCACATCAAAAGGATTAGTTAAATTTTTAATTGAAAAAAATAATGTTCAAATAAGTAGTTCAACATTCAACAAGTAGTCGGATTTTCAACCAAAAAAGATGAATTTTATAGCATAAAACTAAATTTTCAACCAAAAAGATTAATTTCTCGCCAAAAAGATTCATGTTCGACAAAAAAGAGAAATTTTCAACAAAATACATAAACTTTTAATAAAATTGTTGAATTTTGAAGCCAAAAATACAAATTTTCTACAAAGCAGTTGAATTTTCAAGACAATAATATGATTTTTCAACAAAAAGGGTATTTTTCTGCCAAATAGTTAAATTTTCAAATGAATAGTTTAATATTTCACCAAAAAGTTGAATTTTTTACATATTAGTGGAATTTTTAACCCGAAAATATGAACTTTTAACAATTTTTAATTAATATAAATTTCGATGTTGAAACGATTACTTCGGACGAATAAAATTTGAAGAACAAGAAAAAATCTGGGCTGAGGCAGATTTTTTCTTGTTCTTCAAATTTTATTTGTCCAAAGTAATAGTTTTAACATCGAAATTTAAATTAATTAAAAATTTTGAAAACTCGGACGTTAACATCTATAAATGGTAATAACATCTTCAAAATATTAATTAACTTTTAAGAAAAAAAATTAATTTACACCCAAATCCATATAGTGGATTTTGTTGTTGATTTTTTAACCAATAAAGATGAATTCTCAACAAAACATGTAATAGTTAAATTCAATATAAATCTAATTTTCTAAAATAAAAATCTAAAAGTCTAATTTTCGACGAAAATAATGATTTTTTAGCCAAGAGATTAATTTTCCACTAAAAAGACGAATTTTCAACCAAAAATGGAACATTTTTAATCAAAAAAATTAATACTGATCCAAAAAAGCGAAATTTCAAAAAAATTGTTAAATTTTCAACCAAAGAGATGAATTTTAAACTAAAATTATGAATATTAAAAAAATATATATTTCAAACAAAAGATTTCAAAACTCAACCAAATAGTTTAATTTTCAAATAAAATAATGATTTTTTAGCCAGGAGATTAATTTTTCGCCTAAAAGAAGAATTTTTAACAATATCAATAAATTTTTAACCAAATAGTTGAATTTTCATTAAAAAAGATAAATTACCAAAAATTGAATATTCAAATTTAATGAAGGAAATTAATTTTCAAACAAAAATAAAAAGAATTTTTAACAAAATAGCTAAATTTTTAACCAAACGAGACGAATGCCGAATCAAAAATAAAATAGTAAACTTTGCAACAACAAAAATTAACTTTTAACTTTAACCATAAATAGTTGGATTTTCTTATTGGGTTCTATTAATTCAGTTTGTGTTTAGGCGAAGAAAATAGGAAAAGGGGAAATTTCTGGTGAACAAGGAAAAAGAATTTCTTGAAAAAAGGGGGAAAATAGGGGAATAAGGGAAAGTGTGTGAGGTCTGAAATATGAAAAAATATGAAAGTTATTATTATTATTATTATTTATTATCATACCATTAGGCCGTATCTAAACAACACGTTCGTTAAGCAACACCTTTCCAACATAGGCCGCTGATCGATCTCTCTAGCAATCATCCCAGGTGAAGAGCTTCATAAAGTCATCATATATCATAGATCACACAAAAATAGTAAACTGGCTTATAATTTCATAGTAAGCTCCATACTCTTTACTCTAATCAATCCACTAAGTAAAACTCTCCACAAGGACATACAACTCTAAAAATTTGGAATATTGCTGAAGATTTATTTCTGAAATAAAGAAGAAAATAATTAATCTTCGGGAAAGACTCTGTGACTAAAAAGTTGAAATATTGAAATGGGAGGATAAACCTCGGATTTCTCTCACAAGTAGTTTATTGTTTTCGTCTTTTAATGGTCGCCAGACGTTTCTTTGTAACTTTGTACTGTTTCTTTTCGCTAAGAGTCAGATTTTACGCGATCTAAAATTAGTCGTGTGCCAGAGTGATGAAAAAGGCGAACGTGCGGAATCTGTGGGCCGGATACGAGTGCAAGAAGGTGCACATTTGCAAAAGCAGTGAAGAAAGAAACTTGAAAGAAAGAGAAACAGGGGACACGTGCGAGCAAAGCTTACGTGTCTATAAATGTAAACAGCTGAATGCAGCTGTGCTTTACAAAACTTATGCCTTCACTTTCTTTTTGCAAAAAAAATGAAAAAAATGTGATATTTAGAACTTAGAAAAAGAAGGCAATGCCGCTAAGGTGGCAGCGGTGGGATGCAACTGCTGCTTACATCCTCTTTCCTACCTATAGTCTAGTCAAATCATCATTTCTACTGAAATAAAGCACAAAAATATTTTTTTTTCCAATGAAAATGTTAGACAAAAATTCGATAACAAATATAAAATGTCCCTCTACGAATTCAGAAAAAAAATTTAAACTAAAATATTTTTGTTTCAATCTCGACAAAAATGTTAAAAATACAAAAGCTGCCCGCATTTACATAGAAACAAATTTAAAAAATAAAAACTTACCCTCTTCCAATTCTGAAAAAATATTGAAAATGAAAAGTTTTCCCCTTCAACTCAATAAAAATTCTGAATAATAAAAATGGCTTCTTTCAATTCAGAAAAAAATTATCGAAATAAAATCCCTCCCAACTCAATAAAAATAAAAAGCTGTGCTTTGCAAAACTTATGCCTTCACTTTCTTTTTGCAAAAAAAAAATGAAAAAAATGTGATATTTAGAACTTAGAAAAAGGAGACGCTGACGCTAAGGTGGCAGCGGTGGAATGCAACTGCTTCTTGCATCCTCTTTCCTACCTATAGTCCAGTCAAATGATCATTTCTACTGAAATGAAGTACAAAAAGATTTTTTTTTCTCAATAAAAATGTTAGAAAAAAATTCGATAACAATCTTATAAATATAAAATGTCCCTCTACGAATTCAGAAAAAAAAATTAAAACTAAAATATTCTCGTTTCAAACTCAATAAAAATGTTAAAAATACAAAAGTTGCCCGCATTTACCTCAATAAAAATTTAAAAAATAAGAACTTACCCTCTTCCAATTCTGGCAAAAGATTCCAAATGAAAAGTTTCCCCCTTCAACTGAATAAAAATTCTGAATGAAAAAATGACTTCTTTCAATTCAGAAAAAAATTATCTAAATTTAATCCCTCCCAACTCAATAAAAATAAAAAGCTGTGCTTTGCAAAACTTATGCCTTCACTTTCTTTTTGCAAAAAAAAAATGAAAAAAATGTGATATTTAGAACTTAGAAAAAGAAGACGCTGCCGCTAAGGTGGCAGCGGTGGGATGCAACTGCTGCTTACATCCTCTTTTCTACCTATAGTCCAGTCAAATCATGATTTCTACTGAAATAAAGTACAAAAAGATTTTTTTTGCAATGAAAATGTTAGAAAAAAATTCGCTAACAATCTTAAAAATATAAAATGTCCTTCTACGAATTCAGAAAAAAAAATTAAAGCTATAATATTCTCGTTACAAACTCAATAAAAATGTTAAAAATACAAAAGTTGCCCGCATTTAACCTCAATGAAAATTAAAAAAATAAAAACTTACCCTCTTCCAATTCTGAAAAAAGATTGAAAATGAAAAGTTTCCCCCTTCAACTCAACAAAAATTCTGAATACAAAAAATGACTTCTTTCAATTCAGAAAAAAATTATCGAAATTTAATCCCTTTCAACTTTACAAGAATGATAAAAATAAAAAGCAGTGTTTTGCAAAACTTATGCCTTCACTTTCTTTTTGCAAAAAAAAAACGAAAAAAATGTGATATTTAGAACTTAGAAGAAGACGCTGCCGCTAAGGTGGCAGCGGTGGGATGCAACTGCTTCTTACATCCTCTTTTCTCTCTATAGTCCAGTTAAATCATCATTTCTACTAAAATAAAGTACAAAAAGATTTTTTTTTCTCAATAAAAATTTGCTTGTTATAATAAAATACTGAAACATTGACATCTGCCAGATTCTTGCGAATATTTTTAATTATCAATAAAGAGGGCGCGACTGAACCAGGAAACGAGGAAATGACCCGAAATTTTACAAATTTTTAGATAAAAAACCGATTTAATCATTTAAAATATCACAAATTTCGTATCGCATGTTAGAATACAATTTAAAATAGGCTCGATTATAATTTCAACTTTTTAAAAATATTAAGTTTTTTTTCCGAGCTGGAACAGGCTAAGTTTTCATTGTTTTAATTTTTATTGAGGTGAACGCAGGCAAATTTTGAATTTTTTTAACATTTTTATTGAGTTTGAAACGAGAATATTTTAGTTTTCAATTTTTTTCTAAATTAGTAGAGGAACATTTTATATTTTTAAGATTGTTATAAAATTTTTTAAAACATTCTCATTGAGTTAGAAGGGGGAATTTATTTTAAAAAAATTTTTTATGAATTGCAAAAGGGAAATTTTTGATTTTAAAGATTTTGATTGAGTTGGAAGGGA
>CAKNYM010048920.1:105417-120107 GCA_932195095.1 Andricus curvator
TGTATTTTTGACATTTTTATTGAGTTTGAAACGAGAATATTTTAGTTTTTAATTTTTTTCTGAATTCGTAGAGGGACATTTTATATTTTTAACATTTTCATAGAATTTTTTTTTAAATTTTCATTGAGTTGGAAGAGTTTTTATTTCAAACTCTCATGTCCTACAAGTAATACCCACTTAATTAAAAAAATTATCCTAAGTTGGTACTGTTCTGCAAAATTTTGAATTAAAGTTTTTCCAATCATATTTTTCTTTGAAAACTCATCTAGTTTGATTGAAAATTCGTGAATTTTGTTAAAAATTCAACTAGTTTATCTAGTTCAAGAGTAACTTTTTTGTTGAAAATTAATATTTTCCATTTGAAAATACAACTGTTTTGTAGAAAATTCATCTTCTTTGCTTGAAAATTCAATAATTCAATGGACAATTTTTTCTTTTTTTTTGTTTCGAAATTCGACTTTTTCGTTTCAAAATTGAAAAAATTTTGTAAAATGTTTATTTTAGTTGGGAAATTCATCTCTTTTCGTAAAAAACTTTCTAAAGAGGGTTCAGCTATTTTTTTTTAATTTATCTCTTCTGGTGGAAAATGTAACTACTAACTACTAACTAATATTGCTACAAAATTTATCTTCTTGTTGGAAAATTAACTTTTTTGTTGAAAATTTAAATCTTTTGTTGAAAATTCGTTTTTTTCGTTTGAAAATTGTAGAAAGTTCAATTATTTGGTTGAAAATTAATATTTTTGGGATGAAAATGCAACCATTTAGTTGAAAATTCATGTATTTTGTTGAAAATGTAAGTATTTTGTAGAAAATTCAAATTTGGTCGAAAATTAACTTTTTGTCGGAAATTTATCTCTTTTGTAGAAAATTCGTCTTTTGGTTTGAAAATGCTAGAAAATCCAACTATTTGGTTAAAAATGTACTTTTTTTGTTGGAAATTATTATTAAATTAAATTCATCTATTTTATTGAAAATTTAAGTATTTTGGTAGAAAGTCTAAATTTGGTCGAAAATTAACTTTTTTGTCGGAAATTTATTTTTTTTGTAGAAAATTCGTCTTTTAGTTTGAAAATGCTAGAAAATCCAACTATTTGGTTAAAAATGTACTTTTTTGTTGGAAATTAGTCTTTTTGGTTTGAAAATGCTAGAAAATTCAACTATTTGGTTGAAAATTAACTCTTTGGATGGAAATGAATACTTTTGGTATAAAAATGCAACCATTTGGTTGAAAACTTATGTATTTTCTTAAAAATTCAAGTATTTTGGTAGAAAGTCAAAATTTGGTCGAAAATTAACTTTTTTTCGGAAATCTAACTCTTTTGTAGAAAATTCTTCTTTTTGGCTTTAAAATGGAAGAACAGTCAACTATTTGGTTGAAAATTATCTTTTTTGTTTGGGTATGAAAATTAAACCATTTGGTTAAAAATTTATGTATTTTGTTAAAAATTTAAGTATTTTGGTAGAAAGTCTAAATTTGGTCGAAAATTAACATTTTCGGTAAGAAAATGCAAACATTTGGTTGCAAATTCATGTATTTTGTTAAAAATGTAATTATTTAGTTAGAAAGTCTAAATTTGGTTGAAAATTAACTTTTTTACCGGAAATTTAACTCTTTTGTAGAAAATTTGTCTTCTTGGTTTGAAAATGCCAGAAAATTGTACTATTTGGTTGAAGATTAACTTTTTTGTCGGAAATTTAACTTTTTTGTTAAAAATTAATATTATCGGTAAGAAAATTCAATCATTTGGTTGAAAATTCATGCATTTTGTAAAAATTTAAGTATTTTTGTAGAAAGTCAAAATTTGGTCGAAAATTAACTTTTTTTCGGAAATTCAACTTTTTTGTAGAAAATTCTTCTTTTTGGTTTTAAAATGGTAGAACAGTGAACTATTTAGTTGAAAATGAACTTTTATGTTGAAAATTAATATTTTCGGTATGAAAATTCAACTATTTGATTGAAAATTGATGTATTGTGTTAAAAATGTAAGTATTTTGGTAGAAAATTAACTTTTTTGTCGGAAATTTAACTGTTTTGTTGGAAATTCGTCTTTTTGGTTTGAAAATAGTAGAAAATTCAACTATTTAGTTGAAAATTGATGTATTGTTTTAAAAATGTAAGTATTTTGGTAGAAACTCTAAATTTGGTCGAAAATTAACTTTTTTTGTTGAAAATTAATATTTTCGGTAACAAAATTCAATTATTTGATTGAAAATTCCTGTACTTTATTAAAAATTTAAGTATTTTGGTAGAAAGTCTAAATTGGGTCGAAAATTAACTTTTTTGTCGGAAATTTAACTGTTTTGTTCGAAATTCGTCTTTTTGGTTTGAAAATAGTAGAAAATTCAACTATTTGGTTGAAAATTGATGTATTGTGTTAAAAATGTAAGTATTTTGGTAGAAACTCTAAATTTGGTCGAAAATTAACTTTTTTGTTGAGAATTAATATTTTCGATAAGAAAATTCAATCATTTGATTGAAAATTCATGTATTGTGTTAAAAATGTAAGTATTTTGGTAGAAAGTCTAAATTTGGTCGAAAATTAACTTTTTTGTTGAAAATTAATATTTTCGGTACGAAAATTCAATCATTTGATTGAAAATTCATGTATCTTGTTAAAAATTTAAGTATTTTGGTAGAAAGTCTAAATTGGGTCGAAAATTAACTTTTTTGTCGGAAATTTAACTGTTTTGTTGGAAATTCGTCTCTTTGGTTTGAAAATAGTAGAAAATTCAACTATTTGGTTGAAAATTAATATTTTCGGTATGAAAATTCAACTATTTGGTTGAAAATTAACTTTTTGTTGAAAATTAACATTTTCGGTAAGAAAATGCAAGCATTTGGTTGAAAATTCATGTATTTTGTTAAAAATGTAAGTATTTGGGTAGAAAGTCTAAATTTGGTCGAAAATTAACTTTTTTATCGGAAATTTTAATTGTTTTGTAGAAAATTAGTCTTCTTGGTTTGAAAATGGTAGAAAATTCAACTATTCGGTTAAAAATTAACCCTTTTTATGGAAATTTATGAAAATTCAACCATTTGGATGAAAATTCATATATTATGTGAAAAATTCAAGTATTTTGGTAGAAAGTCCAAATTTGGTCGAAAATTAACTTTTTTGTTGGAAATTTGTCCTTTTGGCTTGAAAATTCATTTTTTCTGGCAAAAAAAACTTCATATTTTTCGGGTAAAAATACAAATGTTTGCTTAAAACATATGACTAAAAAATCTTACTTTACCTAGTGCCCATTTTTTTCTATTTAAATTTTTATGAATTATCATAGCAATTATCATCTAGCAACAGTAACTGTTTATTACAGTTACAAGTAACTTAACTGTAAGTAGCTACTAAAAAAAAAGTAACTTACCCAACTTTGATGCCAGAGAAGCTACAAATAAAAAATCGAATATCAGTCCAGTAATTAAAAATACTTAATATTTTTTAGATGATCAAATTACATCCAGTGTTTGGAGTCTCGGATTAATTTCAAACCCAAAGGATTAATTTCTGCCTTATGAGAAGATGGTCCAAAGCAAAAGTGCATGATCACTGATCAGTCAACCACGACACCGCAAAAACAGATCAGCGACCACTACCTGGTACACATAACACCGACTGAACAAACCCCAGTCTGTCTCACGGTATTCTCGTCTGGGAATCATCCGCTATACTATAAACAACAAATTCATGAAAAAAACTCCTCAAGAAAATATCAGACTTCACAGCTTCAAAATACTCTCAAAAGAGAGGAAATAATTTGATTTTTCACAAAAATAGGGAAATAAATAAGGAATAAATTCTTTTAAATGAAATTAATCTCAATTTTAAACGAAATTTATTCAGAAAAAAAGATCTTCTCCTTTCGCTTCGCTGGGATTCGAACGCCAGGTCAACTGATTGCCGGTCAGGTGCTCTACCACTAAGCTACTAGAGAGATCGGAAGAAGATTCCTTTTTCTGATTTTACTAGGAATCTATATTGTCATCGGAGATGGTAACGATCAATCAGAAGAGAAATATTTTCACACACCGTGAAGATTGTAGATTGTAAATTGTAGATTTCCATTTTCACGGTGTGTGAAAAGATTTATCTTCTGATTGATAGTTACCATCTACGATGATAATATAGATTCCTAGTGAAATTATTGTCACTTTACAGATCAAAAATTATGACTTTGTGAAGCTCTTCGAATTATTAATTATTTTAACAATTTTCATAAACATATTCAGACTTTGGCTATTTTTCAACGAATAGGTACAGTTCGTTTACAAAGTAACTACGAATGTCTTTCTGATGACACTTTTCTATGTTGCTTCGTAAATTCACAATAATTATTAATAATTTAAACAATTTGCATAAAGAAATTCAGAATTTGGCTATTTTTCCTCGAATAGGCTCAATTTCATTACAGAATCAACTAAGAATATCCTTCCGATGACTCTTTTCTATGTTGCTTTATAAATTTACAAAAATTATTAATTATTTGAACAATTTTGATTAAAACATTAAGACTTGAGCTATTTTTCAACGAATAGGCTCAATTTTTTTGCAGAATTAACCAAGAATATCTTTCCGATGACTTTTTCTATGATTATTTTGTTGAAAATTCAATAATTTTGTTAAAAAGTCATACTTTTTGGTTCAAAATTAAAACTGTTTCATTGATGATTTGTCTTTCTGTAGACAGTTTACCTTTTTTGGTTAAAAATACAACTGTCTGGTTAAAAGTGTTTCGATTGAAAATTAACTTTTTGTTGATAATTCGAATTTTCGGCTCGAAACTTCAACAATTTGGTAGAAAATTTAAGTATTTCGTTGAAAATTTATATATATTTTTTTAAAATTCGTATTTTTTGGTAGAATGTCCATTTTTGGGTTAAAAATGCAAATTTTTGATAGAAAATTAATCTGTTTTAGTTGAGGATTCAAGTGTTTTGTTAAAAATTCGTTTTTGTTGGTTAAATCCAACTATTTTTATTTTTAATGAAAATATTTTTGTTGTTAAAATATGAACATTTTTTGAAAACATATTACAATTTTTGTTGAAAATTCAACACCTTGGTTAAAAAATGCACTACTTTTTGAAGAATTCATTTTTTTGTTTGAAGATTCACATCTTAGTTGAGAATTATTTTTTTTTTAATTAATTTTTTCATCTGAAAATTAAACTATTTTGTAGAAAATTCAACTGATTGGTTGAAAATGAATTGTTTTTGTTTGAAATTTATATTCTCGGGTTGAAAACTCAACTGATTTGTTGAAAATTCGTATTTTTCACTTAAAAAATTAAACAATTTGATTGCAATTTTTTTTCTTCCTTGTCTAACAATTTTTTTTGGTGAACATTCATCTTTTTGATTTAAAAATTCATCTCTTTCTGTGGAAATTTAACTTTTTTGGTTGAAAATAACACTGTTTGGTTAAAAATCAATCTGTTTCGATTGAAAATTAATTTTTTGTTAAAAATTCATATTTTCGGCTCGAAAATTCAACAATTTGGTAGAAAATTTAACTATTAGGTTGAAAATTTATATCCTTTGTTTAAAATTCGTCTTTTATGGTAGAATGTCCATTTTTGGGTTAAAAATGCAAATGTTTGATAGAAAATTAACCTGTTTTAGTTCAGGATTCAAGTATTTTGTTCAAAATTGTTTTTTTTTTTTTGGTTAAATCCAACTATTTTTATTTTTAAAGAAAATATTTTTGTTGTTATAATATGAACATTTTTTGAAAAAGTATTACATTTTTTGTTGAAAATTCAACACCTTGGTTAAAAAATGCACTACTTTTTGAAGAGTTCATTTTTTTGGTTGAAATTTCACAATCTTAGTCCAGAATTCGTTTTTTTTTTAAATTAATTTTTTCAACTGAAAATTCAACTATTTTGTAGAAAATTTAACTATTAGGTTGAAAATTGATATCTTTTGTTTAAAATTCGTCTTTTTTGGTAGAATGATCATTTTTGGGTTTAAAATACAACTTTTTTGTAAAAGATTAATCTGTTTTAGATGAGGATTCAAGTATTTTGTTGAAAATTCGTTTTTTCTGGTTAAGTCAAACTGTTTTTTATTTGAAATTAAAATTTGGTTGTTGTTAAGATATCAACTATTACATTTTTCTTTAAAAATTTATCTTTCTTAGGTGGAAAATTTAAGAAAATTTTAAAACTAAAAATTGCGAATTCGTTTTTTTGTGGTTAAAAATGAATTTTTTAAACTAAAAATTTAAATATTTTGTTAAAAATTTGCATTATCTGTTATAAAATTCAACCGTTTTGTAGAAAATTCGTCTTTTTGGCTTAAAAATTTAACAATTTGTTAGAAAAATCAACTATTTGATATAATATTAAACTATTTTGTAAAAAATTCGTTTTTTCGAAAATTGGAATGAATTTTTTGAATTTTTCTCTTATAAGAAAATTTAATAACTCCATTGATCTTTTTGAGTTAAAAAATGTAACTATTTAGTTAAAAAAATTTCAAAAAAAAAAATATATAAACTAAAAATTAATCAAATAAAATTTGGACTAAAGTCCCACCCACTGTTCACATTTAGTTAAAAAATTGTGTTATTTGTTGAAAGTTCGTCTTTTTTGTTAAAAAATCAAGCTTCTGGTTGAAAATTCAACTATTTGTTTAAAAATTTATGTATTTTGATTTAAATTATTATTACTATTATTTGATTTTTGATTTTCCGGTATTGTGATCGTTGTTATGCCAAAAAATATAAGTCATGAACTAATAAAATGAATTTAAAAACATTTGAAATTCGACCAAGTAGCTGAACTTTTAACCCAGAAGATTCCTTTTTCACAGAAAAAAAAATTTTAGCCAAATACACAAATTTTCAAAAAAATAATTGAATTTTCAACTAGAAACGAACAAATTTTAACCAAAAATAGGATAGTTAAATTTCCATTCAAAAAAATTAATTGTCAAGCAGATGAATTTTTTACCAAATAGTTGAATTTTCAGCCAAATAGTGTAATTTTCGACTGAAAAGGAGAAATTTGTAAACAAAAAGAAAAGAATTAAATTTTCATTTGAGAAATTAATTTTTAACTATCTTTTTTGGTAAAGATTAATATTTTTGGTTGGAAATTCAACTATTTGGTTAAAAATTTATGTATTTTGTTTTAAATTATTATTATTATTTTATTTTTAATATTCCGCTATGTTCTGATTCGTTGATTATTATTATTTTAGCTAATTAGCAAAGATGTTCAAAAATATTTTTTAACCAAACAGTTAAATTTTCAACCCAAAAAGATAAATTTTCAACAAAAAGTTTCATTTTCAACCACTTTTCAACTAAGAACGACCAAGTTTCGACCGAAAATGGAATAGATAAACTTGCAGCTAAAAAAATTAATTTGCAACCAAACAAAAAATTTCTATGAAATTGTTAAATCTTCTACAAATAAAATGAAATTTTAAAAAAGTAATTCAGCTTACCAAGAACATTAATTTTCTACCAAAAAGACAAATTTTTAACAGAATACATGAATTTTCAACCAAATAGTGTAATTTTCAACTAAAAATTTTGAACAATTTTGAATCAAACAATCAATTTTGAACCAAAATTTAAATAATTAAATTTTCAGTTAAGAAATTAATTTTTAATCGAACAAACACGAATTTCAACAACATAGTTACATCTTCAACCTTTAAAATAAATTTTTAACAATATAGTTCAACCTAGTAGTTGAATTTTTAACCGTACAAGATGAATTCTCAACGAAAAATATAATAGTTGAATTTTCAACTAATAACGATAAATTTTTAGCCAAAAATATAATATTTAAATTTTCAGTTGAGAAAAATAATTTTCAACCAAGTAGTCGAATAGCCAATCCAAAAGAGATAAATTCTGAACGAAAACTATAATAGTAGACTTCTCAATCAAAAAGGGTAAAAAGGGTAAACAGAGTAAAAATGGGAAGTTTCTTTAAAAAAAAAATTATTTAAAATAGTGGAAAAGAGGGGAATAGGGGAAAGGCTATGAAGTCTGAAATATTCAAATAGCAAATAATTAGTAGAAACGAATAAGACTTTGGGAGTCATAATTTTCAGGAGGAAGTCCCAACATACTCGTCATTCAGCCTGTCGAATTCGAAGATGAAAAAACATTGATAAAAATTTAATTAAGGACACATCCGATAGAATTTAATTAATTAATTTAGTTTCATTTAATTTATTTCAGTTTTGGATGATGTTGCAGGATATCAAGACAGGTTTTAGTATAGGTGTCCCATTTTCTAGAAATGAGACTGTTTCCAGAAAAAATTAATTTTTAATCGAACAAACACGAATTTTCAACAAGATAGATCTTCAACCTTTGAAATAAATTTTTAACAATATAGTTCAACCTAGTAGTTGAATTTTTAACCGAACAAGATGAATTCTCAACAAAAAATATAATAGTTGAATTTTCAACTAATAACGATACATTTTTAGCCAAAAATAGAATATTTAAATTTTCAGTTGAGAAAAATAATTTTCAACCAAGTAGTCGAATCGCCAAACCAAAAGAGATGAATTCTGAACCAAAACTATAATAGTAGACTTCTCAATCAAAAAGGGTAAAAAGGGTAAACAGAGTAAAAATGGGAAGTTTCTTGAAAAAAAAAAATTCTTTAAAAAAGTGGAAAAGAGGGGAATAGGGGAAAGAGTATGAAGTCTGCAATATTCAAATAGCAAATAATTATTAGAAAATAATAAGACTTTGGGAGTTATAATTTTCAGAAGGAAGTCCCAACATACTCTTCATTCAGCCTGTCGAATTCGAAGATGAGAAAACATTGATAACAATTTAATTAAGGACACATCAGATAGAATTTAATTAATTAATTTAGTTTCATTTAATTTATTTCAGTTTTGGATGATGTTGCAGGAAATCACGACAGGTTTTTGTATAGGTGTCCCATTTTCTGAAAATGAGACTGTTTCCAGGCGAGTTTAATTGCACTGTTGCCGGACGCCATAGAGATAATTGAGTGTGAATCCAGGCATTCAAGTATCAAGTAAATTTGTGCTTCGTCGCGGTTCGCAGTAACCGTTAACAATCCCGGAAGTTTACTGTCGATAAGTTCAAGAAACCCGGTTCGCAACACCGTCTGGCAACGAGTCTAGACCTGCTGTGATACGAGTTTCTTGACTTTCATTTGATGATTCAAGAATCACCTTGCACACAACAAAGAAGAAAAAAAAACACTCGTTTTTTCGCACAGGACTAACTTGCTGAAACCGAGGGAGAAACAACTCTCGTAATCCGCTGAAGAACTCGGTGCTACGAAATATTATTGGAAATATTATCCACTTGTAATCCAGAGTAAACCACTTGTAATCGGGTTTAATCTAAGTAATCCGATTAATCCAAGTAATCCAGTGTAATCCTTGGTAAAAAACTTGTAATCCCAAAAAATTCAGTTGTAATTTCAGATAATTCAATTCTAATCCAGAGTAATCTACTTGTAACCCGGAGTTATCTGAGTGCTACAAAGGAAACCATTGCAATCCTAGGTAAACCACTTGTAATCCTAAATAAGCAATTTGTAATCCACTTGTAATCCACTTGTAATCCGCTGTGATCCAAGTAACCCGGTAATCTAAGTAATCTTAGTAATCCAGTGCAATCCTAAGTAAACCAATTGTAATCCTAAATAAGCAATTTGTAATCCACTTTTAATCCGCTGTAACCGAAGTAACCCGGTAATATAAGTAATCTTAGTAATCCAGTGCAATCCTAAGTAAACCACTTGTAATCCTAAATAATCAATTTGTAATCCACTTTTAATCCGCTGTAATCGAAGTAACCCGGTAATATAAGTAATCTTAGTAATCCAGTGCAATCCTAAGTAAACCACTTGTAATCCCAAGTAATCCTGTTGTAATCTTAGATAATCCAATTCTAATCCATAGTAATCTACTTGTAACCCGCAGTAATCTAAGTGATCCAAGTAAACCAGTGCAATCCTAGGTACACCACTTGTAATCCCAAATAATCAATTTGTAATCCCCGGTAATCAAAGTTATCCGAGTAATCTGAGTAATCTTAGCAATCCAGTGTAATCCTAGGTGACACACATGCAATCCAAAATGATTCACTTGTAATCCCAAAAAATCCAGTTGTAATCTCAGATAATTCAATTCTAATCCAAAGTAATCTACTTGTAATTCGGAGTCATCCCAGTGATACAAGTAAACCAGTGCAATCTTAGGTAAAACACTTGTAATCCCAAATAATCAATTTGTAATCCACTTGTAATCCGCGGTAATCAAAGTAACCCGCTAATATAAGTAATCTCAGTAATACAGTGCAATCCTAGGTAAACCACTTGTAATCCCAAATAATCCAGTTGTAATCTCAGATAATCCAATTCTAATCCAGAGTAATCTACTTGTAATCCGGAGTAATCCCAGTGATTCAAGTAAAACAGTGCAATCCTAGGTAAACCACTTGTAATCCCAAATAATTCAATTGTAATTGCAAATAATCCAGTTGTAATCCCAGATGATCCAATTCTAATTCAGAGTAATCTACTTGTAACCCGTGGTAATCCCGGTGATTCAAGTAAACCAGTGCAATCTTAGGTAAAACACTTGTAATCCCAATAATGAATTTGTAATCCACTTGTACTCCGCGGTAATCAGAATTATTATTATACCATTAAGCCATTTCCCTTTCGGGGTAGGCGTGACTTGCTCGGTTGGAGAATAGTATTGTGATCCGAGTAATCTTAGTAATCCCGTGTAATCCTAGGTAAAACACTTGTAATCCAAAATAATTCACTTGTGATCTCAAAAAATCCAGATTTAATATCAGATAATCCAATTCTAATCCAGAGTAATCTACTTGTAACCCAGAGTAATCTACTTGTAACCCGTAGTAATCTAAGTGATCCAAAGTAAACCAATGCAATTCTAGGCAAACCACTTGTAGTAGTAGTATTATACCATTAAGCCATTTCTCTTTCAGGGAATTTCAGGTGAATAACTACTACAAGTGTAGGCTCACCTCACCAGTAAGTATTATTATATTATATTATTATTACTCACGTGTAATCCTAAATAATCCACTTGTAATCCGCTGTAATCGAAGTAACCCGATTATTATTATTATTATACCATTAAGCCATTTCCCTTTCGGGGTAGGCGTGACTTGCTCGGTTGGAAAATAGTAGTGTGTATATGGGTATATAGGTATAAGGTAGGTAGGTATATAGGTATGAGGTAGATAGGTATATAAGTGTTAGGTATAGATATTTTAGACTGATCTGGAATTCTCGTGTTATTTATTTAAATGACACGTTTATTCCGCAACACTGCTCCGACCCAGGTTGCTGATCAATCTCTCTAGCGATCACCCCAAGTGAAGAGCCTCACAAAATTGTTATGTATGGTTCTCCACTTGGGCCCATTAGTATCCAAGGTCTCTGTTTCAGGCGTCATTCATTCTACTGTCACTCTGTTTACAAACTATTTGTCGCCACACTTTTCTGTCCTGGCATACTACTCTAGCTTCCTTCACGTCCATGCATTTTTTCATGCAAGCTCTTGTGTTTCTATGGCTTCTTATGTCTCTACGGATTAATGTCTCATTTACAGATTCTAACCATTCTTTCGGCGGTCGACCTCTAGTCATTCTGCCATTTACTTTACCTTTGTACACTTGTTTGGTCAGACGCTCATCTTTCATTCTTTCAAGATGACCGAACCATCTTAACTGATTTCTTTCCCATGTGTCAACTATTGTCTCTTTTGCACCACATTCTTTGAGGATGGTCTCGTTTCGGACTTTGTCCATCAGTGTTTTCCCGCATATTATGCGCAGAGGTTTCATTCCGATCGCGTTAATTTTACTCCTGTCCTTTTCTTGACAGGTCCATGTCTCGCTACCGTATAGTACAGTCGGTACGAATATAGAATTATGTATGACCATTTTAGCTTTTTTTGATATGTTTTTATTTGTTAGGATGGACCCTGCTCTACCGATAACCTGCTTACCCTTATTTATGCGCCTATCTAACTCCCCATCTATTTTTCCGTCGCTAGTGAATAGACTACCTAGGTATACGTACTTGTCAACTTGTTCTAATCTCTCATCATTTAGGACAATGTTGCATATTGTTTTCTCACTTTTTCCTTCAAACACCATGATTTTTGTTTTATTTACGTTAATTTTGAGGTCCATGTTTTTCATGCTTGTATTAAGTTTATTCAACATTCTTTGCAAGTCCTCGAGTGATTCTGCCATAACAATCTTATCATCTGCGAAAGCTAACCCACGTACCTTAACTGTTTGGAGATCTACACCTTCTTCGTCGAAGAGTGCAGTTCTTAGACACTTATCCATGAATATGATAAATAGCCACGAGGACATAACGCATCCTTGTTTCACGCCTTGCGTAATATCGAACCAGTCACTCAGTTTCCCGTTTACCCTTACGCTCGCTTTACTACCTGTATATATTGTTTTTATTGCTTGCAGGAGCCCTCCATTTACTCCGTATTCTTTAAGAACTTCCCAAAGTTTACTTCTATTTACCGTGTCAAATGCTTTTTCTAGGTCAATAAATGCACAGAAAACTTTCTTTCCTACTCTCAAGCTTTTTTCTGTGATCTGTCTTAGGCTAAATATCTGATCTGTACATGATCTTCCTGGCATAAAACCACTTTGGACTTTCCATATCTTTTCTTCTGTGATTTCCATTACCCTACGAATAAGTATTTTTGAGTATATTTTACTTACGGTACTTAGTAGGCTGATACCTCTGTAATTACTGCAGTTGTTTTTATCTCCCTTTCTTTTGTATATTGGTACGATAATCGCTTTTTTCCAATCGTCTGGGACTATCCCCGTCTCGATACATAAATTTATTAATTCGCACAACCTGTGAGGTATGTACTCGCCACCGTATTTAAGCATTTCAGCACTAATACTGTCTATGCCAGCAGCCTTACCGTTTTTCAAGTTCTTAATTATGTCTCGGACCTCAGTGACACAGACTTTTTCAATTGGGTTTTCTAATGCATTATTTTCTATGTCGCAGTTTTGTTGTCCTATATCTTCACCTCCTAATAGTTCTTTAAAAGAGTCTTTTAAAGCGTCTACTATCTCGTCTATATCATATAGCATTTCACCTTTGCTGTTTCTCATGCTGGCAAACTCTGTACTCTTACTTTCCTTCAACTGTTTATATAATAGTTTCATAATTCCTTCAAAGTAGTTTTGTATTTTGTTCTCTTCTTCTGTTCTGATTTTTTCTTTACTCTCCTTGACTAGTCGTTTCATTTTCCTCTTTTTGTCTTTGTAATCATTTTTGAGTCTATTTCTCTCCTCATCGCTAAGACCTGTCATGTTTAATGTTCTCGTGTGCGCTTTTTTCTTTTCTTGCTGGGCTGCTTGAATTTCATCATTCCACCACGCATCACCAGACTTTCTTCCTACCACTGCCGTATCACACACTTCAATTGCAGTTTTAACAATGATATCACGTAATAAAGCCCACGCGCCCTCTATATCCTTATTGCTCGTAAGCGCTTCCCAAGTTGCCCTATCTATGCGTTGGCTTAACTTATTTTGAAACTCTATTCGCACTTCCGGTTTCTGTAAATTTTCAATTTTTATTCGACTTTGTTTCGTTTTTTCTGTTCTCTTTTTTTTCCATCCCCGGCCTAAATTTATTTTAGAGATTAAAAGGTAATGATCAGTATTGCATTCGGAACCCCTCATGACTCTTGTATCTTTGACTAGTTCTCTTAGTCTTTCATCCGCAATAACGAAGTCAATTACACTGCGGTTATTTCCTTTACACCAAGTGTACGTGTGGATCATTTTATGTCTAAACCAAGTATTGGTAATAAATAGGCCCTTTTCTAAGCATAAGCTAACTAATTTTTCCCCGTTATAATTTTTTCTTGTTGGATCCCCAAAATTACCTAGCACCCTTTCTGTATCTGTATCCTGGCGTTGGACGCCGACCCATCCGTTCATATCTCCTAGCAGAATTATTCTTTCACCTTGATCGCAAGTACTTATTGTGTCATTTAAAGTGTCCCAGAAGGCGTCTTTGACTTCTCGCGGTTCACTGTCAACTGGGGCGTAGCACGCTATGATAAATAATCTTCTGATTCCTACCTTCATTCTAGCCCACAACAATCTGGGAGATACAAAATCATGATCTTTGAGATGCTGTCTTGCTTTTTCATTCATAATTAAACCGACCCCTTGACTACGATTTGATTCACTACTTACTCCTGACCATATTTCAAAACCGCCTTTCAACACCCCATTTTCTATGTTTCTACTTTCGCAACCCTTTTTCTTCGTCTCAGGTACACATAAAATATCTAGTTTCCTAGCATGCATAGTTTCTCGTAGTTCTCTTACTTTAAGATCATTCACTCCTCTAGCATTCCAAACACCCAGTCTCCATTCATCGCCTGAAACTCGACCTTTACGTTTACCGTGTGTATGCATTTCGTCAATCCAAGTTTAAGTCCATTCCGAGGCTACTTTATTGTTTGTATTATTCATGTTTACATTGTACACCCAACTATCACCTTTATGCGCGAGATTTGTTTTGCGAGCCGAAATCATGTCCAAGTAAAGTAATTATTCGTCGTACGGTGGAGAGTCTAGTCGTAACGTCAGTCCCACCAAAAGTTCTGTTACGGGGGGGGGGGGG
>CAKNYM010048923.1:0-48496 GCA_932195095.1 Andricus curvator
AAATACATATTACCCATCATAGACATATTTTCAAAATTTGCTTGGGCTTTCCCTTTTAAGACCAAGAGAGGTGATGATGTAACTGCTGCAATGGAATCGGTACTAAGTAAAGGCCGTGTGCCTAAGAACTTGCAAGTAGATAAAGGCAAAGAATTTTACAATTTAAAATTTGAAAATCTTATGAAACGATATAGTATAAATAAACACTCGACATTTAGTAATTTGAAAGCGTCGATCTGTGAGCGTCTTAATCGCACGTTAAAAATAAGATGTCGGTGAAATTTAGTTTGCAAGGAAATCATAAATCGGTAGATATTTTATCTGATTTAATTTCTTCTTATAATGATAGCAAACATCGAACTATTAGAATGAAACCGAAAGATGTTACCACTTGTTGAATGTTTACAATAAACTTAAGGTTAATCATAATGTTAAAAAATTTAAATTTAAATTAGGTGATAAAGTGCGTATTAGTGAATTTAAGCATGTTTTTGAAAAAGGTTATACACCAAATTGGAGAACTGAAATATTTACTGTGAGTCACGTAAAGGATACTGTACCTATAACGTATGTGCTTAAAGATTATGAAGATAGGGCTGTTGCGGGTAGTTTTTATGAACAAGAACTCGCAAAAGTTAAGGATCCAGACATCTATCTTGTTGAAAAAGTACTCAAGAAACGTGGCAACAAATTATTTGTAAAATGGCTAGGTTATATTTATTAAAATCATTTTTTATTACTAGTTACGTAACACATCGTACATTTTAATATATGAAGCAACCATTTACATTTTTAAGAATGAAATTTTGTTTACCAGGAATTGTTCAACATTATATGAAATATGAGACCACTGACGCATGATGTCAGCAAAAATCAAAGGGAATTTTATATTTAAAAATATCAAAGAGATTACGACAGACGAATGACGCATACTTATGGAATGTATAAAAAATCAATTTGCTGATGAACCTAAAGGCTGACCAACGTTGGACTTGCGTTTCTCGTCCAATTCTTGGAAAAAATATGATCCCGGTAAGAAGAGAAGAATTAAAAAAAAATCAGAATCTGAATTCCCATTAATACGTGAATTTCCCTTCATCGAAAGTTCCACCAATGAGTAGAAAAAAAAGCGAAACCTATTCCTTTTAATCGACTTGAAAAAATTTAATGGAAGTGTATTGGGAGGAATTAAAAAATGGAGGAATGCAAAATAAAGAATAGAAAGAAAGAGAATAATGTCACTTTGAAGACGCAAAATCTAGTCTTTTTAATCCACTCAGAAACATTTCATGGAAGCGTATTGGAAGGAATTAAAAAGTGGAGAAATGTCAAAGAAAGAAAAGAAAGTAATAGAATAATGTAACTTCTGAGGCGCAACTGTGAATTGAAATAAATGCATTTTTTTAAATAAATAAGTATTGTATTTGGGTAAATAATATGAACATTTTTTTTATTAATCTATTGAACAGAAACATATTTTGACTGCTGTGCAAATTTGCATGGATTGCACAGCCACACAAAAAAAGTATACGGAAACAAAAAAACGATCTATATAACATTTTAGTAATATTGGTCCAGCATAGTCGAAATCCAAATTTTTTAATTTCCTTCTTACCATTTTTTTTGTTTGACTTTGAATTTTTGGTTTCGGTTAAATTTTTGCAACTTGACTGCTAAACATCTGAAATCATTTTTAGGGTTTAGAAGAGGAGAGGAGAGATGAGATGTTTAGTGGCCAACTTGCAAAAATTTAACCTACACCATAAATTCAAAGTTAAATACAGAAAAAAGTGGTAAGCAGAAAACGGTATAGATAAAGGATGAAAAGTTAAGACAATATAAAATATAATTATTAAAATCACTCCACCGTTATGGTAGACAAAAAAATTGAAATTTCAAAACTTATATTCCACAAAAACGAATAGAAACTATGCAAGGGCAGATATTTTGCGGACAGATTAGAAGGAATTAAAATAATCGATAATAAAGCATATCAGAATGGAATTAAAAATAACCATACATACATACATTGATTAGCAGTTCGAACTCGAAAGTTCATTACCTCACTACCCGATTCGGGTAGTGTTTCTAGGTGGATATTTACTACCAATGTGGGCCCACCACACCCACGACGGGCCAACAGCACGCAGTATTCCTAAACGGTCACCCATCCAAGTACTAACCGCGCCCAACAATGCTTAACTTCAGTGATCTTACGAGAACTGGTGTTTTCAGCGTGGTATTGCCGTTGGCAAAAATAACAAAAATAACCATGACAAAAAAATTGAAATTTCCAAACTTATGTTGCACACGGAGGAATAGAAACCATGTAAGCGCACACATTTTGTAGACGGATTAGAAAGAATTAAATTAATCGAAAATACAGCATGTAAGTATGGAATTAAAAATAACCATGAGAGGTGTGTCTACTGCTCGCATTAAGGGGAATTAAGAAAATGGAAAATATGTTCGCCTGCATGGAACACAACACAAGTGGCAATTGTTAAGGAAATAGAAAAGAATTGGTTTGGAGATAAACCTATTCTTTCGTTGGGCACTTCTCCCGATGGAAAATTAGCACATTCAAAAAAATTAAATAATGCTCACTCTTTCGATTATATCTGAAAATATTAATTTTTCTCTATTCTTCTCTTCTTACCGGGATGTCATCTTCCTGTCGGCAGATATCAAAGGAGAACTTCCAAGGAATTTAATATTAAAAATATCAAAGACATTATGTTGGAAGGGTGACGCATAGTTGTGGAATGTCTAAACAATCCATTTGCTTATAAAAACAAACAATTGGTTTAAAATTATAACTTATGTCTTGCTCAGCTGTTTGTTCACCTATCTTCATTAGCCTATACTTTCGACGAATTGATTCACTTGCTTTAGCAATTCGATGTGAAAGATCTTTTTGCTTATGAAGATTTTCATTTCTGAGAGACATGTTAATGCAACTGTGTCTGAAATGCAACTGTCTGTATTCAATATCTGTTAGTCAATATATCTATCAGTCATTTAGGTTTACAAAGCAATCTAATCCCTTTCTATAGCTACCTTGGTTGAGATTACTATCTTTATCGATTACAAAAAATGCATATTTATTATCATTCCAGCAAGCTAAACACAACTTTTTAAATCGCACAAAAGGTCCCAGATAACAATGTGCTCACACCTTGCCCGCATGGTGTTTGCACGCGTGTCGACCGATCGGCACGATGTGAGGGCAAGAGTGCAGACATATGTGTCCTCATATGCGTCGCATATGCGTCGCACGCGTGTCGGCACGTGCGTGCCAGCGTCGTGCTAGCATGCACGTGTTTCAGTTATAATTATTGAAAACAAGATGTTAAAAATAACATTAGTAAGAGGAAACATTGTATGACGTTTTTAAGAAGAGACTCCTGTGTTGAAAGTTGTTCTTTAACAACTGATGATGCAACAGGTGTTTATTCCAAAATTGACATACACAAAATTATTCCTGCTACCTCTTAAATAATGTATTAGCGAGAAATATATATTATCTGAAAATATTTTTTATTTCGAACAATTTAAATTATTCAACACAGAACGTTTATACATCACTTTTGTTAAAAAACAAAGGGGTTTTAAAGAACACTATACTTTTGAATCATCCAGTTAATTACTTTCAATTATTTTTCAAGTTGCATATTTTTAATCGTTCTACTACTAAGATTTAAGAACTTAAATCTCAGAAGTAGAACGATTAAAAATCTGCACTTGAAAAACTTGTTTTCGATCATTTTAAATCTGAATATAGTAAATATAGTAAAAAATAGTGAACCATTTTCCGAACTAAAACCCAAGAAAAAAGGTTTATTTAATTTGAACAAAAATAATTATTCACTTTTACTTCGACTTTTTGTCTGTAAAATAAAATTGGAAAATAACAAAAATTTAGAGCATGAAGCGAATTTGATCAGAGTTTTATTTTTACACAACTGCTATATTATGTTTTTAGTAATAATGCGCTTTTTGTGTCACACTCTTCACCGCACGCTATATGTCGACATTTTGCCCTAAGTACCTGACGAGCATGATAGACGCACGCTGTGCTGCAAATCTTGCAGACCGTGTGCGGGCACTATGCGGGATTACTTATTACCCTCAGAACGTGCTGTCACTGTGCTTGCATTGTTGCCGACACATCGTGCTTGCACGTCATGCGCCCATGTGCGTCCGCATGCATTGTTATCTGGGGTATGTCAGTATTCACATGATCGTCGTAAATGTGCTTAAGATTCATTTTATCTTTGTTAAATAACACCAAAAAATTAACATTATCTCGTATGAGATTCTTAGGGATACGTGCATACATTCGACTCAAGTAAAAACAATCGACATCCTGATGTCTACCCATAGAGAAAAAAGCTTTTATATTGTCTTGTTTCTAACAAGCAATATCATCAAGGCATTAGTTTTGCCACAGTTGGATGGTCCACAGAATATTGCTCGTATACTGTTCGGTAACAACTGTCCATGTCGTTTTTCTCTTTTTTCATGTTGCGTGAGCGAATCAAAATTCACTGTAGGTAATTTCATAGATTGTGCTTGAAACTGCATCTTGAATATGACTGAGGTAAAGACTATAAATACCCAGTTTATATAGGTTAGCTCTTCAGTCTGAAAGTATCCCCCAAACAGATATGATTGTACATGGAGACAAAACTGGAGTCAGTCGTAAGCGAACCTCGAACGAAGTAGGACGTGGTAGAAATCTACTTAACAGAGTTATCAACAGTCTTCCAGTGGAATTGCATCTTCTGCAATATCAGCATTGTGGACCTGGTGCAAAGCTAGCGAAGAGACTTGTGTGGGGTGATCCTGGAATTAATTCTCTTGACGCAGCTTGTAAAGATCACGATATTGCCTACTCATAGAATAGAGATAACATTGAGCTTAGAAACGTAGCTGACAGAGATATAACTGAAAAATCTTGGAAACGCGTGTTGGCTAAAGAGGCGGGTATAGATGAAAAGGCTGCTACATGGACAATAGAAAATACGATGAAGGTAAACGTGAAAGCTTTAGGCCTCCCGAATTGAAAGATATATATATTGTTGTTTTAAAAAAATTTTCACGATAGCGGTTATGTAATATGTGCCAAGCAAAAATTATACTCTGGGTCTTGTAGGGGTTTTAACCTTTCATTCAATTCCAAATGTAGATGATGGTCACAAAAAATTTTACGTGACTTCAGAATCAATCACCATACCTACAGGAAGCTATGAAATTGGTGATATACAGCACTATCTACAGGATGTGTTAGTAGATAAAGGGATTGATATTCATATTAAACCAAATAATAATACCTTGGGAAGTGAAATTGTTTGTAGTCATAGCATAAATTTTGAACCTGAAGATTCAATTGGTCATCTATTGGAGTTTGCAAAACGAAAACTATAAGCTTATAAACATTATGAATCTGATCAACCTGTATCTATAATTAAAGTAAATTCTCTGAGAATTGAAGGTAGTATAACTACAGGTGCATACATAAACAATCAGAAAGTACATACTATTCATGAATTTTTTCGCGTTGTGCCACCGGGATATAAGATAGTGGAATTTCCATCACATGTCATTTACTTGCCGATCGCCGTCAAGACAATAGATAATATTCAGCTGCGGATAGTTGATCAAGGCGGACATCTGGTTAATTTTCGTGGAGAAGTTATAACAATCAGATTACACATCAAGTCTTTGCGATAATGGGTATTGTTTTCAATAAAAAGATTGGCTTTGGTCTTAACAACTCACTACCATGCCGGAAACCTGCCAGTCATCAACGAGTGCTCAAGGCGTTAACACATCAAAACTTACAGCTGCTAAAAAATCTAGGTCTCAAGCTCATATCAGGCGTAAAAAGAGGTTAAGAAGATTCAGGGTTTTTTGTACTTGTTTTTGTGTGTTTATATTTCGACATTTCATAATTTGTCATGGAAGGGGAACTTTTAAATATTGATTCTCCAATCATCTTTGATCAATCAATTGCACATTATGAAGTACATGCACAACAACCATATGCTTCATCAAGCTTCAATAACAGCTATGAGATTAGAATTGCTGTTAAAAATCAAGATCATTGTCTACTACCAAGCAAAAGCTCACTTCATATACAAGGAAGATTAACCAAGGATGATGGAAGCCCCGTGACTATTACAGTTTTAGTTAATAATGCAATTTGTCATTTATTTGAAGAAGCAAGATATGAGCTCAATCATTATTCAACAAGTATAAAATATTCATAACATTTTCGAAGTCAAGCATAAACTATAAAAGGATTATTTTTAAACAGCAACATTTAGGCGTCTATTTCCATTCCTTGCGATATTCATATTCCCGGTTAAAATCCGGGCTGAGGAAGATTTTTTCTTGTTCTTAAAAAACTATTTATCTGAAGTAATCGTTTTAACGAATCAAAATTTGTATCAATTATACATGAACTATATTATTTTCGATGCTCTAAATTGAAGAATGAATCAACAAATTTATAAATTTTCAAAATTATTTAATTTTATGCAATTTTAAGTTAGAAACATTACAAATTGAAAAATTACAATTTTAAAACATTCTCTTAAAACTATATTTTTTTACTAAGAAATCAATTTTTTCAAAATTTATAACTGTTATATTTTTACTTATCCATAAAAATTTGCATCCGATTTGAAATATTCCTAAATATTCTATTAATATTAATTTTTCAAAATAAAAATCATTCGAAACTTTCCCAGAAATCTTAAGACAATATTTGTATTATCTTAAAACCTTTCAAAATCCTTAAAAGCTCACAATTTTTATTTAAAAACTTCTAAATATCTCCTCAACTTACTCGAAGTTTTTCTAAACGAATACATTTTTATTTGTTATTTACACATCAAAATTCAACATTTTCACTTGCAAATACAATTTTTTTAGTTAGAACAATTGAAATTAACATTGTAACGTTTAGCTCTCCGAAATTTTAACGATTCAAGGTTTTCTGTTTCAAACAATTCAGTTTCAAATTGTTTAGTTTTGAATATTTAATATATAATTGTTCATTTAAAATAAAAGTCAAACATTGCTGACTATTAAAAAATTGTTCTTTTTCTTAGTTACAAATTTTCAAATTGAACTCGTTAAAAATGGTATAATTTAGACTGAAACAAGAGATAGTTTATAAAGCTTCAATCGGAAGTTTACATTTGATTAACTACTGAGGCTTTCGAATTGAAACAGTTCAATTTTTAACGTAAAAATCTGTAAATTGTTTCATTTTATCAGATTCAGAATCGCCCTATAAAATCAATCAATTATTGTTCAATTGCGAATACACGAACTACACGGAAAAAAGTAGATAGTTAGATTCACTTTTAGGTATTGTTAACTTGAAGTTTACTTGTTCGCACTGTAGAAGAAACAATTCAAATAGTTTTTGATACTGAATGAGATAGTGATCTCAAAATATATAAAACCTAAAATCAGCATTACTACTTTAAATTGTAATTGTGAGTTTGACTTTTGCAAGCGAGTTCGATCTGCTTTTTCGCATTGCAATAAGCACTGCGCGAGATTGTTAGCCTTACTATTTGAAATTGTAAGTAAGTTCAGTGGCACAACTAGAAACGTGTAGGCCCCCTCCGCAATATTTTTTAGGCGGTCCGTTTGAAATTAAAAAAGAAGGACGACCTATAACTTGCTTATCAGTAAAACAACAGATTTTTGCTTCTCAATCTATAAGACAGACCGCGCACTGACATTTTACAAAATTAAATAAATTATCGGAAACTATTTTATAATGTTTTCTCTTTCATCATAATATCAGTTGAAATAATTATTATAAATGAACATAGTGAATAACTATACTTTATACTTCAATACTGTTTCTTTGTTTTGTACAAAATTTTCAGAATTTAAAAATATTCTGAAGAATTATACATAAAAAGAATACTTTTTTTACATTATTTGTACTATGGAATTTTCTGCTTATGATATTTTTAATTTCTTATAATACTAAAAATGATTAGGATCGTACTTGATTAAGCCACCTAGGTTCAAATATTATATTATTTGAAAATTTTTTTTTAGTAGAATAATACATTGTTTTTGACATATTATTTTTTTGAAACAATAATTAAAAAATAATTTTTTAATAAAATTTTAGTTCAAATTAATTTCCAATTTTAATGTAGTAATAATTTGTTCAACCTTTTCACATTGATATTTGTAGAAATTACTACCATTTCATGAAAAAAACAATATTTTCTCATTTTTTTCAGATTTTCAACAATAAAATCTACCATACTACTATGTTATCGCGATCTTTAATATTACAGGGATCACAGCGTAAAAGGAGCTCAAAAAAGGGGAAATAGGGTGGTTTTCGCACGACAAAGGGGAAAATAGGGGAAAGATTAAACATTTAGTTTCATATGTCGAAAAGAACAAACAACCTTTTCGTAAGAAATGTTACATTTTAAAATAATTTTTAATGATTTTTCAATGATGTTGTTGGAAATCCATCCAGAGTGAAATGAAAAAGTCCGGGAAGAAATAAAATTAGTTAAATACACAATTTTGATATGTTTAACATCGTTCTCATAAATATTTCTTTCCAAGATTTGTCATTTTATCCTTACTATAATTAATACTTTTAATCTAAATTTAAAACAATTGAAATCGGTTAATATCTTCTGTTCTCTTTCTTAAATTTACAATTAAAATTTTTTTTTAATACTTAAAAATTTGCCTTATTTAAAATTTCTTGAAAATATACAAAAACATGTTTTTTGGATTGATTCGAACCTGAAATTGAGTCAACTTGAACCAAAGAAACATGTTATTATTTTTTTATCCATAAAAAAAAAAAAAATTGATTAGCAGTTTGAACTCGAAAGTTCATTGCCTCACTACCCGATTCGGGTAGTGTTTCTAGGTGGATATTTACTACCAATGTGGGCCCACCACACCCACGACGGGCCAACAGCAACGCAGTATTTCCTGAACGGTCACCCATCCAAGTACTAACCGCGCCCAACAATGCTTAACTTCAATGATCTTACGAGAACTGGTGTTTCCAGAGTGGTATGGGAAACATTTTTTTCGTGGTGTTTATAACGTTCGAAAATTGCAAAAAAAAAATGAAATCCCAAAAATCCTAATTCACGACAAACATTTTTTTCCGAAAAATAAAAATAAAAAAATGTTTCCTTGGTTCAAGCTGAATAAATTTCAGTTTCGACATATTCAACTTTTTTTTTTAATGTGTGCATATGACTCAATCCAAAAAAAACTGTTTTTGCACATTTTCAAAAAAATTGTAACTGAGCAAGAAATTTATTTTTAACTTTCGCAATTTTAAATTTTCGACGAGTAAGATAATTTTTGAACAAAATAGTTGAATTGTTAAATTAAGAACATCAGTTTTTAACCAAAAATCGAATAGTTATATTTTCGTTTCAAAAAATTAATTTTAAATTGAAAAAACTGAATTTTCTCCCAAATTGTTGAATTTTGAAGCCTTAATGAAGAATTTTCTACAATGCAGTTGATTTTTCAACACGAAAATATGAATTAATAATTAAAAAGTTAATTTTCAACCAAACATTACAATTGTTAGTTAAACAACCTACTTTTTAACAAACAAGAAAAAACTTTAACTAAAATGATGAATTTTTAACTAAGAAATTAATTTTTAACAAAGTTGTTTAAAATTCGACCAATTAGTTGAATTTTCAACAAGAGTGGAGTTTTCAACCAAAAAAGATTTTTTAGCCAATGAAGAAAAAAAATTGTATTAAAAATGTCGAATTTTAAAGCAAGAAGATTATTTTTCTACAAAAAAAGGACGAATTTTTAACAGATTACATACATTTTTAAGCAAATATTTGAATTTTCAAAATCAAAAAGATCAACTTTGAACCAAAAATGGAATTGCTACATTTTCATTTCAAGAAACTAATTTTCAAATGAAAAAATCAATTTCCTACCAAATTATTGAATTTTCGTGCCAAAAAAAGTTCTTTCTACAATATACTCGAATTTTTAACTCAAAAATAGTTGTTGTAGTTGTATATTTAATCTCTCCCTTTTACGGGTTTGAGGGCCTCCGCTCCCTGTACATATATTTACATTTCATCCTTAACCTAACTTAACCGCTGCTTATATTCTAATGTTTCGCCTTACTTTAATAACAATAATATTATAACTATTGGTTCTTAAACTTCTACAAATGAGCGATCTTCCAGGGCTTCCGTTTTCTCTTACCATAAAATACATTTTTACCGATTTAAAAATTAAAAATTTTTTCTAGTTATTTCCTTTAAACAGGATCACCCGTTTGGCTCTGCCCTGCTCCCTTGCTTTCTCTCACTTCTTCCAGTTTTTTCATCCACGTCACTCCCTGTCCATTACCATCCAAAATCCATCTTACACATTCATCCACACTCAACTGTCCATCTTCCTCCCCTGTACACCTCTCTAACACATGTGCCCATGACTCCATTTCGTATCCACATACTCTGCACAGATTGTCCTCTTCATCCATCCAATATCTACAGGATCTCACTCCTTCTCCCATTCTAAACCGTACCACTCTATTCCATTTGTCTTCCTTTTTTATTTTTTGCAAATATTCTGGTTCCGCTAACCCTTTGACCATCATATACCATCTATTGTACTTCGAATCCATAATCTTTATCCATCTCTCTTCTCCTTGTTTTACTAATAGCTCTAACTCTATGTTCTCCCACTCCAGTACCCCTTCTTGTATATCACAAGCCCTCCTCATTATTTTCCTTTCTTCCTCCCATTTCGAATTTCCCAAATTGCCTCTCGTCTCCTTATTCCGAACTTCGTCCAAGCACACTTGTGCTATTCTGCTCCCTTCTCCCCTTTTCAGTTTCTCTTCAAACTTCCAGGCTCTCTTAATTTGTCTAGTTACCATTTTTTCCCTTCCTATTTCTTCCCTTAACATGTATCCTGGGCAACTCCAACTAACCCCCATTACCCATCTCAGAAATCTCTCATGCATGCTTTCCACTTTCCTATATTCCTTCCATCCCCAGACCTCCACTCCATAACACAACACCGCCCAAACCAACGCATCAAACATCCAAACCCTCATTCTCCAATCGTCATTGAACCTTCTCTTTCCTATACCCCATACTTGGCCCATTACTTTACTCGCACATTCGATTCTTTTCCTCACCTGTACCTCATTTCCCCCTCCTGCCTCAAACCAAAAACCTAAGTAACAGAACTCCTCCACACTTTCCACTGTGTGTCCGTTCATCTTCCAAACGTAACCTATTTTGGACTTTCTATTTCTGAAGCACATCACCTTGGTCTTCCCTACGTTCACCGTCAGTTCTTTTGTTCCCACATACTCTTCGAAAATTCTTATCATTAGGTTCATCCCCATCTCATCGTCTGCTAATAGAACTACGTCGTCCGCGTACGCTAGAGAATATAGTTTGCTATTACCAAAAATCGTCCCCCCTTTCCCTTTCTCCTTTAGCTTCTCCTCTAAATCTGCCAGCAGCATATTAAATAGTAGCGGACTCAACGGGCACCCTTGCCTTAGACCTCTTCCTGTCCAGAAAACCTCCCCCTTTTTCCCCCCTATCTTCACCCTAATCCTGGTTTCAGTAAAAATTTCCTTTATCCTCTCCACCAACCCTTCTTCTATTCCCCTCTCTTTCATTGCCTGCCATAGCACTTTTCTATTCACTGAGTCAAAAGCTGCTTTAAAATCTACGAACAAGGCGACTAATTTCCCTCTTTTTCTCCCTAAGTTTCTGTTAACCAAGTAGTTGAGTACGTAAATGTTATCTATTGTCCCCATCCCTTTTCTAAATCCCGTCTGATTGTGTGGAATACTTTGTTTCTCTTCTATCTGATTCTCTAACCTTTTTCTTAGAATTTCTGCGTATATTTTATAACCCACTGGCATGAGAGTGATCCCTCTGTACTCTTCTACCTTCTTACCATCCCCTTTCTTGACAAGCGGTACCACCAGCCCTGTCATCCACTCCTCCGGCCACCCTTCTCCTTTCCAAACCTTGTTGCAGATCTTCCACATCCCTTCTCTAATCCCTTCTCCTCCATACTTTATTGCTTCGTTCTCCATACCATCCTCTCCTGTAGCCTTGTTTCTTTTCAGTCTATCTATCGCCTGATCCACTTCTTCTCTTGTTATTTCGTTCCCTTCCTCCATTTCTCCCTGGACTATCCTTCTATTTTCCCCTTTCATCCTATTTTGTTCTCCCCCTAACAGACCCTTAAAATAATCCGTCCACTCGCCCATTTCTATTTCTTCATTCACGCCCTTCCTTCCTCCTCTTTCCCTATTTATCACATCCCAGACCCTACCTTCTTTGATCGCTTTTTCTACTTCTTCCTTGTATTTCTCCTTTCCCTTTTGCTTTTTCCTTTCCAGCATCCTTTCATGTTCTCTTTTTCTCCTGTTGTACTCCGCCTTCTCTATTTCTCCTTTCCTCCATTTTCTTACACACTCTTTCATTCTCTCTTTACTCTCCCTGCATTCCTCGTCCCACCAGCCTCTCTTTCCCTCTTCTCTTCCTTCTTTTGTACCTACCTCCGCCCTTACCTTCTCAATCGACCCTTTCAACCTTTCATTTAACGAGTCTACTCCCTCCTCCTTTTCATACCTAACATTCTGCGTTTCCATTTTTTGTTTAAACTCTTTTAATTTATCTACCCCCCAGACTCCCATTTTCGTGTTCCTTTCTCCCCCTCGTTCCTTTCTCCCTCTGCCGCGCTTATGGACGCCACCTTTCAGTGTAGCTATCACTGGGAAGTGCTCAGACCCTATCTCATTCCCCACATTCATACTGCCTATCATATTCCTCATTCTTTCTTCCGCCAGGATGTAGTCTATTACTGTTTCTCCCTTACCTATAAATGTGATTTCTCCTTTTTCATCTCCTTTCATGTTGCCATTACAGATAAACCATCCTGTTTCTCCTATTACGTCTAGTAACCTCCTCCCCTCCCGATCTATCTCTCTATGTTTGGATCTCCTTATGTAGGTTTCCTTTTCTTCATCCCAAGTCCCTCCCCCTTGCTCGCCAGTCCAGGCATTCAAGTCACCTCCTATCAAAACCAACTCTTCCTTCTTTTCCTCCATCCATCTCCTTATTACTCTCCAACCTTCCTCTTCCCCTCTTCTTCTATATACACAAACCACCGCTATTTTGACTTTTCCAATTATTATCCTTCTTACAATTGTACCATCCTTTTCCTCCATGTCCTCCTCTATTCTCCCTTTTATTGATAATTCTTTTCTCACCCCTGAGACCATGCCGCCCATCCCTCTACCTTTAACGTGTTCCTTTCTTGCTTCTTGCATTGTCCACACATAACCTTTAGGTAATCTCCTTTTCACCCCCTTCCAATCTTTCTCATCGACCCAGGTTTCACTCATCATAATCACATCCCACTTTTCTAACTCCCGCAAAAAACCTTCATTCTTGTTCTTCAAGCCTGAAACATTCCAGAAAGCTATTTTCACGTTTTTCTCCTCCCTTCCCTCACCTATCCTGCTCACTTTTCTTCCGCCTTGCTTTTTGGAAACCCCTCTGTTTGATCTCTAACCTCTTTTGCATCTTCCTTTTTTCTACCTTTCTCAACTCTTTTTCCCTTTTCCTTTATTTCTTCTAATTCCTCGTCCCAGAACCATTCCTCCCCATTTATCCATAATCTGTCTCTCCCTATCCATACCATGCGCCCCTTTTTCCTCTCAACCCATGCCCTCTGCTCTATCTGCCATTTCCTTTTCCTCTCCCTCCAAGTCAAATCCTCTTCAATTCTTTCCCTTCTTCCTTTCAATAATTTTTTGTTCTCCATAATTTTCTTTTTTTCGTCCTCACTCCCTACTTTTACTATAAACATTCCTTCTTTTCCTTCCTTCGTCCCACCTATTCTCTTAACTCCTTCTACCCTTACCTGAACTCCAATATCTCTCAAAAGATTTTTGATTTCCACTTCCCCTTTTTCACTCTCTACTGTCAATCCCTTAACTACTATGTTATTTTTTCTCTTTACCCTTTCTTCCCCTTCCAATCTCCTTTCAATGTCACTTAGTCTCTTCTTTAATCTTTCATTCTCATTTTGCACGTTCCTACTGCTCCCTTCTCCTATTTCCGCACCCTCTGTTTCTTTCCCCATATGCTCATTCCTCATTTCTAAGTTGTTTACCCTTTCTTCCAACTGTTTTATCTGACTATTTCTCTTTTCGTCATCCTCTTTCTGTCTATTCTCTATACTCTCTAATTTACCCCATACCTTGTCCTTCTCCTCTTTCCAGAGTTTATCCCACTCTTCCCACTTTTCTCTTACTTTTCTCACTTCCCCCCTTACGTCTTTCCCCTGCCTATTCATATCATCTAGTCTCTTCCTTGTTTCCTCTCTGAACCCTTTTATGAGAGCCTCTAATTTTTCAAAAATTCCTCCGTCCCCCCTATCTCTTTCTGGTGTTTTTCTTTTAGTGAGTTTAGTCCTAACCTTCTTGCTTTCCTTGTCCCTTTCTACATCGTCCCCTTCCTCTCTTTTTCTTTTTTCTTCCCCTTCACTACTAGTCGCGCTCACTTTTTTTCGCCATTCGTCCAAACTCCTATTCGAACCCGCGCTGCCTAGCTTGTTAAGCCGCTGTAGGTTAGAGGGCCTCCCGCGTTGATGGCCCGTACCTGAATCCCTTCGCTCTGGCGTCGAAACCCTGGTCGGCGTATCTAACGTCTCTTCACAGCTACTGTCAACATCCCCCTTCTCCCCACTAACCGCGCTCTCAACCACCTCACCTCTTGTTTCATCATTTACCTGCCCTCTGGCGCCCGATTGTGGGCTTCGTACCGTCGGCATCCTAGTATCCTACCTTGCCCAGTATTCCGCGACGTTTCCCGCTCTTTACTCGCCTACCCCTTACCCCGCAACTAGTTTTCTACTCCTAACCACAAAACTCACGCGCTACAATTTCCCTTTCTCACAACTTACTTTCACACTTTACACCCTTGCCTTCACTCACCCTTCTTCCTTTACCCCTGATCTCCTCACTCACTGCCCTTTCTGCATCCACACACGCTGATTCCCTTCACCAAAGCCAAAAAACCAACACTTGACACAAAAGAGTTCTCTCACGATCGGTACCGAAAACGGAAGCCCTTTAACTCAAAAATATAAGCTTTCAATACAAAAAATAATTTTCAATCAAAAATTGCAATTTTCAGTTTGAAAAAGTGAATTTTTAACAAAGCAGTTTGATTTTCAACCAAAAAGACAGCTTTTCAACAAAATGAATATATTTTCAACCAAATAGTTACATTTTTAACCAACTTTCTGACAAAAAATATAACTTTTGAACGAATTTTGAACTTGCAACCAAATAGTTGAATTTCCGACTAAAACAGATCAATTTTCAAACACAAATGGAATAGTTCAATTGTGAGTTTAAAAAATTAATTTTCAACAAAAAAAAGTTTCAACAATAGTTAAATTTTCAAGTAAAGATTTTAAAACATTAAAAATTGCTCAAGTTAGAACATTTAAAATTGCAGTTGATGAGTTTGGAATATTCCATTTTTTAATTAGGTATTTAACTTTGTACATTTCAACTAAAATGTATTAATCATCTAATACTTATTTAAAAAATAATATATATTTTGTAACTGTTCCAATTTTATATTGAATAATAACTTCTGTCTGCAGTTTTCACATTTTCAACTTGCTTTAAAATGTTTCATCTTCAAATTTGTTTAAGAGTATTTATTTTTAATGGTCTGCACTTTGAACGTGTACCTTATTTATTCATAAATAATTTATTTAAGTGGTATAATTGCTTTAATTATTATTCAATAATGGGTACAATTTCAAATATCGTATATTTAAAGAGAAAAGGGGAAAAGGGGGAAGGTTTATGAGGATAGGGGAAAAAAGGGGAATTTCAAGAAAAAGGGGAAACTAAGAAAAACAGGGGAAGACTGTGCACTCTGGTATTAATTTCTCGGAACCGAATATTTTTTGTTTGTTTCAAACAGTTTTTATTCTAATTCACCATCCCTATCTCTCATGAGAAAAATTTTATTTGTGCACAAAATTTAAATTTAAATCACTATTCAATGTTTGTCTCATCTTAAAATAGTGATTTCGATTTTGCATTTGATATATTATTACGATGTTTAAACTATTTTTTATTTATATATCAGTTATGTAAATGAATGTTGCGTTTTAAATAAAGTGAGATGATAATAAAATAAAATCAAAATTCCAAAACTTTCATTCGGAAACATTTTTTCAAGCCTTAATTTTCAATAATACAAAATATGTACTTTTTAAAAATTGTAATTTAATTCATTTTATAATAATATACATATAAATTACTAATAATATATTTACTGTGTGAGTTAATACTTCTAAGCAAAATATTTTTGCCAAGCTCGTTACAAAATATTAGAAATCATCAGTAAGACATTAATTAAATAGTATATTGTGCTACAAGTTGAAAAAGCGAGAGATTTAAAACGAGTGTGAAGTTAGCTACCCGAGCGGAGCGAGGGTGGCTATCACACGAGTTTTAAATCGTCGCTTTTTCAATGTGTGGGACACGATACTTTTTCTATAATTTGTTAAAAAGTGCTAGTTTTTGTTTACCTGTTTTTTTGTGTAAAAAGAAGGCGATTTTTTGTCGATTGACGCAACAATGACAATGGCAATTATCAAAACCATGGCAATAATATGGCAGTAATAATAAGCTGGTTCTCACAATTGAATAGTTGGCCCATAAAGTTGAGGGCTTCAAAACTTCCGATTTTTCGTGAAAAAAACCAAGCACAGTATTTTCGGAGAAACTGACGGTGTTTTTTTGCTTTTTCCAAGTGACAAAAGTACATACAAAATACACAACTCGAGACTTTTCAGGAAATTGCTTTTAGGTTAGGGACGACAGTCGGAAAATAGAATGAAGTTGGCTGCGCACGATGCACGAGTCCACCCGAGGCAGCACGAACCCACCCGAAATAACATTTACTTTTTCCACTGTGCCTCACTTTTATCACTGTCCATTTACTTTTTCCACTGCATCTGTCCACTTTTGTCATTGTTGCCCGGAAAGGTCGGCACTGCGCATGCGCCACGTCATCGAGCAAAAATCGGTAACTTTTTACACCAAAAACAGGTGGAAAAACTGGCACTTTTTCGCGAATTATAGAAAAAAAATGTTAAGTAAACATTTATTATAATTTCTTAGCTGGCCACGTTTTTCTCAGAGGAATCGCTTGAACGAGAGTTTGTCAGAAAAATCTAAGCGGTTCCGTAGCTCACTAGACTAATGCGTGCGCTAGATTTAGGTTTTAGGACAGGTTTTAGGTAGTTAGGTAGGGTTCGATTCCCCAGCGGGGGCGATTTTTCAAATCGTTTGAGCGTGCGATCATATGTGTAAGGCTCTGTGCGTGCAGTTGTGTAAGAATAATCGCAAATTAAGTGCAGTAATCATATATGAAATAATTTTTTCCTTTTCAAATCGATCGACATTTTACATCATTTTTGTTGTCGAAAGTTTCGAGCTAATCTATTTATAAATCGTGTATAGAATGCGTGCAGTGCATATATACATGCATATATGGGGCGTTATTTCTCAAGTGCACCCACTCAAAAAGTCAAAGTTGTCCGATCTAAGTTAAACTTAGGCAAAGCGTTGTGCTATTGGATAGTAGTTTATGGGTGGAAAATTTTATCATTCGGATAAGTATTGACCGAGGGGTAGGGGGTGAAATTTTTGGGATTTTCGTGGATATCGTCTATTTCGGCGATTTTTAACTCTTCTAATAGCGATAAAAAAAAATTTGTCCAGTACAGTTTCGATAGAGTTTTTCACGCCCTTTCGATTGGTGCTACGCATTTTTTCAAAAAATAAATATTTGACCTTCAAAAATGAAGGTCAAAAATAAATTTGACTTTTTTTCGAAATAAGACAGGTTTTTTTGTTTTTTGTTTTGGTCTTAACAGAAAGCTTAGGTTTTTTTTCCTATAAGATTATGTAGATTAGAAAGTGGGATTCAAATTTTTAATTTATGAAAATAAGCGTTGAGTACTCCGGTACGCGCATGACGCTGCCGCTAGAGCTCCACGGCGCACCGTGGTGCTTTCATGGTACTGTTTTTACGAAAAGTAATAATATATGCTAGTATATTTGATCGCTCTCTGCATTTTACAGGGTTGAGACTGCCATTATTTGAATGCCTGCATTACGTTCACTGATGAATTTTGAAAAAAAATTTTGAATTTCAGAAAATCAAGTTATTGAACAAGTGGTCAGGTCGAAAAAGAGGTTTCATGAATTAACTCAAATTAAAGCTTGGAGATTTTTTTATGCTGATGTCTCCTCTTCCATCTGCCTTTCTTTCAGTCTTTCGTTTTTTTTTAGTGACAGTTGTTTTCACTTTGTTTTCTACTTTTCGTTTCTTCTCTTTTGGGAAGTAGTCGCATTCCGTGGCTGAGGAAAATTTCTTCAATTGAAGTCTCCCATCTTCAGTAGGTATAAATGTATGGTATTGCAAAGTCCCTTTGATTGTCACTGCAGCACCGAATCTGCTTTTCAGATCTACAGCAGTGGCTTCGTGATCTTCCTTGCTACTAAAAATGATTTCAGTTTCCTTGCAGTACTTCTTTGGCCACAGAAATAGGGATGAAGCATCTAGCATGCGAACTTTAGCGGAACATTGCAAGCTAAACCTTGCTGCATTTCGTTTAACATTCGTCCCTATGCCATCACATGCTCCCTTACCATGAGCGGTAGGATGGTAATACCACTCAGCTGGAATTCCGAAATCTACCTTATGAGCTAGGATATTAGCAATGAGCATGTGAGCATAGGGGCGAATGTTAAACAAAATGCAGCAAGGCTTAGCCTACATGTTCCGCTGAAGATCGCATCCTAGAAGCTTCATCCTTATTTCAGTGGGCAAAGAAGTACTGCAAGGAAACTGAAATCATTTTTAGTAGCAAGGAAGATCACTACTGAAGACGGGAGACTTCAATTGAAGAAATTTTCCTCAGCCACGGAATGCGACTACTTCCCAAAAGAGAAGAAACGAAAAGTAGAAAACAAAGTGAAAACAACTGTTACTAAAAAAACAAAAGGCTGAAAGAAAGGCAGATAGAAGACTAGGCATCAGCATAAAAAAATCTCCAAGCTTTAATTTTAGTTAATTCATACAACAAAACTGCGACATAGAACATAATGCATTAGAAAACCCAATTGAAAAAGTCTGTGCCACTGAGGTCAGAGACATAATAAAGAACTTGAAAAACGGTAAGGCTGCTGGTGCAGACAGTATTAGCGCTAAAATGCTTAAATACGGTGGCGAGTACATACCTCACAGGTTGTGCGAATTGATAAATTTGTGTATCGAAACAGGAAAAGTCTCAGACGATTGGAGAAAAGCGATTATCGTACCAATATACAAAAGAAAGGGAGACAAAAGCAACTGCAGCAATTACAGAGGTATCAGCCTACTAAGTATCGTAAGTAAAATATACTCAAAAATACTTATTCGTAGGGTAATGGAAATCACAGAAGAAAAAATATGGGAAGTCCAAAGTGGATTTATGCCAGGAAGATCATGTACAGATCAGATATTTAGCCTAAGACAGATCACAGAAAAAAGCTTGAGAGTAGGAAAGAAAGTTTTCTGTGCATTTATTGACCTAGAAAAAGCATTTGACACGGTAAATAGAAGTAAACTTTGGGAAGTTCTTAAAGAGTACGGAGTAAATGGAGGGCTCCTGCAAGCAATAAAAACAATATATACAGGTAGTAAAGCGAGCGTAAGGGTAAACGGGAAACTGAGTGACTGGTTCGATATTACGCAAGGCGTGAAACAAGGATGCGTTATGTCCTCGTGGCTATTTATCATATTCATGGATAAGTGTCTAAGAACTGCACTCTTCGACGAAGAAGGTGTAGATCTCCAAACAGTTACGGTACGTGGTTTAGCTTTCGCAGATGACAAGATTGTTATGGCAGAATCAGTCGAGGACTTGCAAAGAATGTTGAATAAACTTCATACAAGCATGAAGGACATGGGACTCAAAATTAACGTAAATAAAACAAAAATCATGGTGTTTGAGGGAAAGAGTGATAAAACAATGTGCAACATTGTCCTAAATGATGAGAGATTAGAACAAGTTGACAAGTACGTATACCTAGGTAGTCTATTCACTAGCGACCGAAAATTAGATGGGGAGTTAGATAGGCGCATAAATAAGGGTAAACAGGTTATCGGTAGAGCAGGGTACATCCTAACAAATAAAAACATATCAAAAAAAGCTAAAATGGCCATACATAATTCTATATTCGTACCGACTGTACTATACGGTAGCGAAACATGGACATGTCAAGAAAAGGACAGGAGTAAAATTAACGCGATCGGCATGAGACCTCTGCGCATAATATGCGGGAAAACACTGATGGATAAAGTCCGAAACAAGACAATCCTCAAAGAATGTGGTGCAAAAGAGACAATAGTTGACACATGGGAAAGAAATCAGTTAAGATGGTTCGGTCATCTTGAATGAATGAAAGATGAGCGACTGACCAAACAAGTGTACAAAGGTAAAGTAAATGGCAGAATGCCTAGAGGTAGACCGCCGAAAGAATGGTTAGAATAGGTAAATGAGACATTAATCCGAAGAGACGTAAGAAGCCATAGAAACACAAGAGCTTGCATGAAAAAATGCATGGACGTGAAGGAAGCTAGAGTAGTATGCCAGGACAGAAAAGTGTGGCGACAAATAGTTTGTAAGCAAAGTGACAATAGAATGAATGAAGCCTGAAACAAAGACCTTGGATTCTAATGGGCCCAAGTGGGGAACCATACATAACAATTTTGTGAGGCTCTTCACTTGGGGTGATCGCTAGAGAGATTGATCAGCAACCTGGGTCGGAGCAGTGTTGCGGAATAAACGTGTCATTTGAATAAATTACACGAGAATTCCAGATCAATCTAAAACATATATACCTAACACCTATATACCTATCTACTTTACACCTATATACCTATCTAACTTGTACCTATATACTCTACACTAATACACCCATATACCCAATACTATTTTCCAACCGAGCAAGTCACGCCTACCCCGAAAGGGAAATGGCTTAATGGTATAATAATAATGAAACCACTTTTTCGACGAGACCACTTATTCAATAACTTGATTTTCCGAACTTCAACATTTTTTTCAAAACTCATCCGTGAACGTAATGCAAGCATTTAAATAATGGCAGTATCAACCCTGTAAAATGCAGGGAGCGATCATATATACTAGCATATACTATTACTTTTCGTAAAAACAGTATCATGAAGGCACCACGGTGCGCCGCGGGGCTCAAGCGCCAGCGTCATGCGCGTACCGGAGTACTCAACGCTTATTTTCATAAATTGAAAATTTGCATCCCACTTTCTAATCTACATAGTCTTATAGGAAAAAACCTAAGCTTTCTGTTAAGACCAAAAAAAGACAAACAAAAAAACCTGTCTTATTTCGAAAAAAAGTCAAATTTATTTTTGACCTTCATTTTTGAAGGTCAAATATTTATTTTTTGAAAAAATGCGTAGCACCAATCGAATGGGCGTCAACAACTCTATCGAAACTGTACTGGAGAAAATTCTTTTTATCGCTATTAGAAGAGTTAAAAATCGCAGAAATAGACGATATCCACGAAAATCCGAAAAATTTCACCCCCTCCCCCTCGGTCAATACTTATCCGAATGACAAAATTTTTCCCCCATAAAGTACTATCCAATAGCACAGCGCTCTGCCTAAGTTTAACTTAGATCGGACAACTTTGACTTTTTAAGTGGGTACACTTGAGAAATAACGCCCCATATATGCGAAATCGGCAAAGTTACTCTTCACAGGAGTAAGGCATACTACACGAAATAGTAACTCTTATTCCCCTGAGTGTGGAGGGTTAGCAAGTGGTGCAGTACATCCTACTATTTGAAATTGTTTATCCTACTCTTTTAAGAAGTCAGTTCAAATAACCTCAATGCGAAATAGTAATTTTAACAAAATTCACCGAAGAAAAGCTGCGGTTCAATTTAAAATAGTTAGAGCTGCTGGTTCACAGAGTTTTTTTAACGATCCACTTTTTTCCGTGTACAGTTTAATTTTTAAAATCATTATTTAATTTGTATTTACAGTTGATCAACTTAAAACATTTGTTGTCCAAAAATTTCAGTTTAAAAAATTATTAATCTTGTATTGTGTAAGTCTTCAAAACTGCATTTGAACATTCTTTTAATTGAAAATGTACCCTTAAAAATGATGAATGGAAATTTATGATATTCCAAGTGATTGGATAGATTTTTCTTTGAAAAACTTGTAAAAATACCGGTCAGAAAAATAATTCACCGTCATTTCCCGCTCTCAAACAATTCCGATCATCTCCTGCTTTCCCAGTCCAGCCGCCACCCTTTATGATATTTCTCGAATGATAATACGTATTTCGTGCTTGGCAGCTCAAACATTTTGCTTTAAAGAAACAATTAAAATGATATATAGTTCAATAATTCTGACATTGAAGTCTTTTAATTAACACAGTAAAAACTCTGGGATAAATTTTTTTGCACATAATTTTAAGATGGGGTTCCATCTCGCTCGGAGTTGGGATACGAAACTATCGCCTATTGTTTTTGCCGCAAAACTGTAAAAGCAATTGACAGCAGGTGAAGTTTCGTACCCCAAGTCCGAGGAAAACCATTATACCTTTTGTAGTGGTAGGGGAGCGGCGGCGAATGAGGCGCACATAAAGGAAAATGCACGATTAAAATTCAAATATAAGGTAAAATATGGTAATAAAATATATTTTGTTTAGGCCAATATCTTACCAATGCTCTATACATGGAGATAATTTATTTGAAGTTCACTAAAACAGTTAATTAATGTGTTTTACAAAAAATTCATCTGCGCCAAGTTGTCCTACCTTGTTTGGTAATGTGGCGCGTTTCGATTTAAATTCATAATTATTGAATAAAAAACAAATTATGAAGAAAAATTAGTAAAATTTAATAAAAATAAGGTGAATATATTTGCGTTTAACATTATTAACATATTTGGGGGATTATGTCTGCCGAAATTTCAAGAAAAATTTTTTTTTTTAACAGTGCAGAATGTCTCACAATAATTTGAGGGTTACGTCTGCTGAAACGTCAAAAAAAAAAAAAACATTTTGTACAACCCGAATGCGCCATATGAGTCGCATGTGAATAGTATTTAATGAAGATTTTTTACATAAAAGTTTATTAATTTCACTTAAAATGTTAAACTTTAAAGCTGTAATTTTTTACTTGTTTTTAGCTACTCTGACAATACAAGCGAAAGAACCAAAACTAACTTTTCGTCATAAAAATTAGGCAATTAATTTAATTATCCCAATTTTTTAATAATGTAACTTTGAAAATATTTATACATGTAATGAAAGTACCTCCACAAGCAGAAAATGCGTTAATATTCGAAAACTCGAACGCACCACATTAGCCGCCGCGCCGCCGCTCCCCTACCATTCACACTACCAAGACTAATTTTTGTTTTAGGGAAATGGTACCCAGAAATTAGCGTTAGATTCACACTTTGTTTTTCCATGAAATTTCTATTCAATACAGTAACCACACTTTAATGTTTTTAAAAATATTGATAAATTTCAAAATAGTAAGCTTTCTCCGAAGTTTTTGACTTCTTTTTAAAGGTATTTTTAGACTTTACGTTTTAGTTTTTTTTATTAAACTAATTTTTCCATTCTTTAATTTATGCAGTTAAGGTAAACATCCCAGTAATCGTGACCTTAGTCCCAGTAATCGTGATGGAAATTTTCTTGCTTTTTATGTGTGTAAATTCGTGAAGAGTAATATATTCTTCAAATATTCTATTCGGAAAATATTTTAGGGGACCTTATTCATTTGAAAGTGTCAACACGAATTAATTTCAGTGTCGGCCAATTCATTTTAGTCCGTGAGATTTTAAGTCAAGCTCCAATTCGCCAGAATTCGCCAGCGCGAATACAGTTAAAAACTGGGCTATTCAATCGAATTCTTAAGGTATAACTAACGCGCAGGGGCATATAGGACCTGTTGTAAATATAAATTAATGATTCCCGTAGCTCAGTGTTGTCCTCTGGACTTATACACTTGGAATCGCTGGTTCGAGACTTGAGGCATGCAATTTTTATTAATTTGTTTCGAAATGACCTTGACCACAAATTAAGGCAAATTGACAGGCATTCAATTCGGGCGAATTTAAACATGTTAATTTGCCACAATCCTCCAGAATTAGTTTCTTTTTGCTGGAATAGTAAACTTCAATTATCTTATTTGAAAACTTGGGGTCGGGGGGGTGTGGGGCGCGCCCCCCCCCAAGCCGCCGTGGCCCCCTCTGGATCTGCGCCTGGCCGCGCCCTTGTCACAGTGGGAATGTCACAGGTAATGCTAAAAACTGGCCCAAGAGAAACTTAAAAATTGACCTGCCCTTAACTTTCCACAATGAACAGAACAATTAAAAATACACACAAAAAAAATATTTTGTTGATTGAACAATTCCTATTTCACTGACACTGGTGTAAAGATAAAAAACATATTCAAATTTAGATATGGCAATGTATTAAATTTATTGATATATTTATCAATTTACGTTTGATTTGTGAATTTTTTTTTCTTTAGTCATCCCGTGTGGAAAAATTTCGTGGCGCTGTACTGTTTCTGTCCAGTCCGCCTTGAGTCGACATTGGCGCGCCACAGGCTGACTGTCCAGTGGCTAGACTGGGATGTAACGCTCGGATCGACAAGTTTCTAGACAGATCGGCTATTTTGATAAAAAATAATTAATAATAAAATAATATAATTATTTTTTATACCAGAAAAGTCCAATATATAGATTTTGCAGTTAATTAAAAATATAAAAAAAGTTTTTGTACAAAAAAAAAATGAAGAAATGAGTTTCCGCAAATCTCTTGTACATACGCTGGGTGTCGAACTTCTGATGTAACTTCCTATTCTATTGTTGTAACTTTGTCCCGTCGCCTTAACACCTCGGCCATCTAAAAGTTAAATTTTTTTTTCTTTTTTGTGGGACATGAATTTCAATTCATTACATCCTAATATTTATTTTAATAAAACAGAACAATTTTTAAACATTAAAAGTGCTTGATTTGTGAATAAATCATTGAAAAAAATAAAGTTTGTATGATGTTACTTGCGATTAGGCTACGAAATAATGATTGTTTATTATTTCAAATAATTAATACGTTAGGCTTAATTATCATTTACGGAATCAATAAATAATTAAAATAAATTAAATAAATCTTTTATAATAATATTTGATTTTCTGGAATATCATAAATATTATACATAGCATTATACTTATTATAATTATTATAAATTCAATATAAATTCATTATAACTTCACTATATAATTCAATTGAACAAAATGTTTTTAAACATTCTTCAAAAAATCGTTCTTGAAACTGCAGTTCTTGTATTAAGATTTCTATCACCTTCAACAATTATTGTTTACTATCTTAAATATGTGATAGTCTACAATTAATTATTGCTTGAGCATTTGTACAATTGTGTATTGTAATTTCCTAAATCTTTTATTCAACAATGATTATTTTTTAAATTCACCTCTGTCATTTTTGTTTAAGTCCAAATCGTGATTCTATCTAGAAACTAGCTAAAATCTGGATAATCTTCATATATTCAAATTCGTAACGAACTCCTAGGTAGCGCCAAGAATGGGACTAGACAGCAGAAAGGTTTGAATCAAACATGTAGTAAAACTAGAAAGCGCCAGTGTAGTGCCAGGCTAGTATTGCGTGAATAGACAGACTTGAGAAAAACTGTACTGGCTTTAGCATGATTCAAGACTGTCACGAAATTTTTCCACGCGGGATTTATGATGTATGTGAATTAAGGATACCACAGATAAGTTGTAAAGTTCACAATAAAGGGTAATACTTATCTTTTTTATTGACATCACGGTAAAAAAAACTTTGTATGGGATTGATCTAGGAAAACATCTGGGAAATCGTATAGGTGTCGTCTCTCAGATAGAATAATAAAAGTATGGTATATGAGACGATCCCATACTTCATGTCTATTTGAATTATGTGGTGGATGTATAGCTTGAATATATCTAAAGTATAGCAAGGTATAGTCGAAGTATAGTAAGAGTATTGCTGATGTATACCTAAGAAGTATAGCTGAAGTATAGCTGATGTATAGCTGATGTATATCTGTAAAGTATAGCTGAAGTATTTCAGGAGTATAAATAAAGTATGCCTAAAGTGTATGGAAAGTATGGCTATAGTAGGTATAGCTATATAGGTGTAAGTATAGAATAAAAATATAATATGAAATAAGTACAAGCGTTGTATTCTTGATGATGACATTGAACACCTGAAATACATAAAATTAGAGATCCAGAATCATGATTTTCACAGCATGAAAAAAATATATATTTGTTGCAACTTCTAAATTTAACAAAACTAAAGAAATTCTTTATATTATTAAAAATATAACATTATGGCCAACGGCCATACCACGCTGAAAAACCCAGTTCTCGTCAGATCACTGACGTTAAGCAGCGTTGGACGCGGTTAGTACTTGGATGGGTGACCATTCAAGAATACTGACATGAGTGCTGTTGGCACATCGTGGGTGTGGTGAGCCCACACTTGTAGTTATTTATAACTGCAAGAAAACCTAGAAACACTACCCGAATCGGGTAGTGTCACGCCTACCCTGAAAGGGAAATGGTTTAATGGTATATATATGTCTTTCATCTAAATAATAAATTAGTCAAATTTTTCATGCAATAATACTATGGTTAGAAATCAAAGATTACTGGATCTCTTACCAACATATAGAAAATAATAAGAAGAATACAAGCTTCTTATTATATACATCTTCTTGCTTTAAGGAATCTCCATCTAGTTGAAAAACTTAACGGTTGAATTTTAACTCCGAAGTAGATTTCGTGAGATAAATATGGAACGAATTTTCTTGAAACTTGAAGAATTTATCAACTGGCTTCTTTATTACACTCGCGAACAATATTCGTTGCAGATTTTTCTTAAGAAATTATTTAAATCACGAAATTTTTTAATTTACGGACGATCTGTCATTCACGAATTATTATGTGTTATACCGTTGCTATGATATCTTTAAAAACAAATGAACACATATTGCATGCGATACTTTAGCCATACTCGAGTATAGATGAAGTATGTTATATCCTATACCTCAGCTATACTTAATTATAGATGAAGTATATACAATATTTCAGCTATACTTAAGTATAGATGAAGTATATCCAATACTTCAGCTATACTTATGTATAGATGAAGTATATCATATACTTCATATATACTTTAGCTATACTTCATCTATACTTCATCTATACATCAGCTATACTTTAGCTAGAATTTAGCTATACTATTTCAATATACTTGAAGTATGGGATCGTCTCATCTACCATACATGTTTTATACTTCTGAAAGTCAATGATTGATCAGTCCCATATTTATAATTTTTACCCGGGATAATATAATCATTTATAACAGAGTGGCAACTTCGGATTCATACACTGAAAAAAAAACTTATTTGAATCAAAGGAAATTTCTTTGATTCAAATAAATGGTAGAGCAGAATATGGCTGAAGAAATATTTCTTCAGATTAAAGAAATGTTCTCTTTGGATCTAAGAAACGCAATGCTTAAGGCAGAAAAATACTTACTTGACACTGTAAAATATTCGTTGAGCAAGATAGATTTGTTATTGACTGTAACAAATAAGTATTTCATATAATAGGTGAGTTCCGTTATGTAGAGAAGTATGGTGTAAGTTCAAAAAGATAATTACTACATACAAATAAATGTAACTCGGACTGAGTAAAAGGTTTTTTTTTACCAAATGTATGATTCTTTGATTCAAATAAGCGTATTTTTTGGTAAAATAAACATTTCTTTGCAACGAAGAAATTTTTTTCAACGGAAATAAATATTTATTTGTTTCTAAAATACGGCATGTTGTTTCAAAATAAGGCGTAACAGAGTTGATGAAATATTAATTGATTCAAAGAACAATTTATTCAAACAGAAAAAGTTTTCCTGTTTTTTAACAATTTTGAATGGTTAAAGTACAAAAACTAAGCAGGCCCATTTATTGAAAAAAATATTAAATGCAATTATAATGATTATAAAAATATATTTACTTTCATTTTCGCGGAGTAGCAAAAAGAATTTCAAGCAAGACCAACTGACCAATGCTTAGGAAGACTGATAAACACCAATCATCACATATTTTAGATTATGTCTGCGGTGAAAATGTATGGCTAACTTAAAGACTGGAGAATCCATTTCTATTGTGAGACTATAAACTCTGCGCACCTGGCGGCATATGTCTGAACTACTCGGTGCAGATAAAGTATTTTACCAAAATATTTTTTCGAACGAATGGTGTATGAAGTTATTTCAAAAATATATTTCTTCACTTGAAGGAAATTTTTAGTGGACATAAATCGCTTCACTCTATTTATTAAAAGAAACATATATTCCAAGTGAATAAATTATTACTTAAGTGAACAAATTACTTTATTCGACTAATCACACGTTCTATTAGAACAACAGTATCAATCCCCTTATATGAAAGAAATATCGATTTCACTTAATAAGTATTGCTTTCATTTATGTCAATATTTCTTTGATTCAAAGAAACCAAAATATTTGTTTCACGCCTCGATGAGTTACTTATTTCAATTAAAATATTTTTTATTTCAAAGGCTCAAATATATTGAACTAAAAAAATATTGCTTTGGATGCGTAAGCAAGATTCAAGGAAACTAGGTTCTTAGTTTTAAAGATATAAATTCCTTGAGTTAATTATCTCATATTCTGAAGCCAAGAAATATTTCTTTACTTCAAAGAAATGGCGCCCAAAGAAATGATTTCTTTGAATCAATACACGAGTTTGTTGCTTTTAAACAATATTCAGTACAATTAAGTAAACGGTTTTTTTGGCTCAAATGAATACAATCAAAGAAATGTATTTCTTTGGATCAAAATTTTTTTTTTCTCAGTGTAGTTCCCCGAAGTTCCATCTCTTGTAGAGGGAAAAAAGCCCTGTATGTGTTGCGTGAAATCTATACTTTAAGATGAGACTGCTACTTTTTGCTACTTTTTCATACAACTTAAATATACGTGCATAAACAAGAGAGCGCACAGTGGGCTAGGAAACACCAAAAGTGGCCAAAACTTAATTTTACGTCGACTTTGTCTGAAACTTGGCACAAGGGGGTTTTTCGAGTCGTTGATTTCGAATTTGACGTCAAGAAATACAAATTCAAAATGGTACATCTAATATGGTGGACAAAATTGCAAAATTTTTATATATTTTTCAGAAACTTGGCATAAGATTGTGCTTCTGGGGTCGTTAATTTCGAATTTGGGGTCCAAAATTACCAATCAAAAATAGCGGATCCTATAAGCTGACCAAAATTGCGAAATGTTCATAAATTTTTCTGAAACTTGTTATACGAAAGTTGTCGGGGTCGCGTTGATTCCAAGTTTAACGACAAAAATTACAAATTCAAAATGAGTGATCCCATATGTCACTCATATTGTCAAAATTTTGTCTACGTTCGTATGAAACTTGGTGGAAGGGGGTTTCTGGGGTCGCTGGTTTCGAGTATAATATCAAAATAGCAAAACTAAACATATGAAATTTGAGGAAATTTGTGAAACTTTGGAGAATTGTACACATTTCCTCACACTGAAAAAAATGGTTTAGCTGTCCCAGCTAGTAGTTCAGCTGGATTTCGTCTAATAAGAAAATATAGCTGTGTTACCTAAAGATCTAGCTATTTTAGCTAAATTTTGCCATCTAGAAATTATCTAGATAAAGCTAGATAATTTCTAAATGACAAAATTAGCTGAACAGCTAGATATTTAGGTAACACAGCTAGAAACTTAAGTAACACAGCTATATTTTCTTAGAAGATGAAATCCAGCCAAACGTCTAGCTGGGACAGCTAAACCATTTTTTCAGTACATCCATTGTTAAACTGCAGAAGGCTGGTTCCCTCTTGAGTATACAACACAACCAACCATAGCTCTTTCGGTTCTAGTTATGTCCCTATACTCCCCCTCCATTGACCTAAGTCGGGTGGGACTGATGTTATAACTGGACTCTCCTCATTAAGACGACTTTTTTTTATTATTATACCATTAAGCCATTTCCCTTTCGGGGTAGGCGTGACTTGCTCGGTTGGAAAATAGTAGTGTGTAGATGGGTATATAGGTATGAGGTAGATAGGTATATAGGTGTAAGGTATAGATATTTCAGATTGATCTAGAATTCTCGTGTCATTTGTTTAAATGACACGTTCGTTCCGCAACACTGCTCCGACCCATGTTGCTGATCAATCTCTCTAGCGATCAGCCCAAGTGATCAATTCTTCTTAGTCTAAAAAATGAACTTAGGTCAAGGATGAATAAAAAAGAGGAGATAGATACGGCAACTTTGGAGGTGCTTATACGCAATTAAAATATATAGGGCGCATGGAATATACTTCAGGAAATCATTTTTAGGAGTGTGAGTGAAGTGTGTGTTACTGCGGTTGTAGGCAGAACGACTGGTGATGCACGGTGGGATGATAAAATCCGAGTACCTATTAACGAAAGAAATAAAGCGTATGTAAGAAAGTTGAGCATTACAGGTCTTTGCGATGACGAGATAGTTAGACTAGAAAATGATTATAGGGACAAAAATATAAAAGTAAAAATACTAGTTGAAGAAAGTAAGGGTAAAACGGGGTAAAATCAAAGCAGAAGAATTGAATCAAATGCAAATCGACATTAGAAATAGCAAAGGTGGAATGGTATATGATACAGACGGGATACTAGACACTTTGGGAGACTCTTTCAGGGAATCATTGTGCGAGTTGATAAATTTATGTATCGAGATGGGGGAAGTTCCAGATGACCGGAGAAAGGCGAATATCGTCCCAATATACAAAGTCAAGAGAGATAAGAGCAACTGCAATAATTATAGAGGTATCAGCTCATTAATTACCATAAGCAAAATATATTCAAAAATACTTATTCGTACGCCAACGAAAATAAAAGAAGAAAAGGTCTGGGAAGTCTATTGTGGATTTATGCAAGGAAGATCGTGTGCGGATTAGATATTTGGCTTGAGACAGATCACAGAAAAAACTTTGAGGGTAAGTCCTGAAAGAGTATGGAGTCAATGAATTGCTCCTAAAAGCAATAAAAACAAAATATGCAGGTAGCAGAATGAGTATGAGTGTTAATGGCGACTAAATGACTAGTCCGATATCAGACAAGGTGTTAGGCAATGGTGCGTTATGTCCTCTTAACTGTTTATTATATTCATGGATCAGTGTCTGAGAATGACCCTCTTAGACGAAGTGGATGTGAATCTCGGGACAGTGAAGGTGCGTATGTTAGCGTTTGCAGATGATAAGGTTGTTAGGGCAGAATGAATTGAAGACTTGAATACTAGAATATATACTACCGCAGACTGAATACTAGCATGAAGAACATTGGCCTTAAAATTAACGTGAATAAAACAAAAGTTTTGGTGCTTGAAGAAAAAGGCGATAAAACGATATGCAACATTGCCTTAGACGATGATAGGATAGAACAGTAGAATAGATAGGATAGTAATAGTAATAATAGATATTCAGGATAGAACAGTACGTGTACCTCGGTAGCTCATTTACTACTGATCTAGGTCGGAGCAGTGCTGTCGAAAAAATGTGTTGTTTAAATAAGCAGCACGGGAATTCGAGATATTTCTGAAAGTCTATACCCTTCCTTATACCTCCTCGCCTACTTTCCTCTCTAACTTTTCTCATATGAACTCTTGATTCCCGACAATATAACGAGGCTAGAACTAAGTGTGTCACGCCTACCCCAGAAGGGATTTGGCCTAATAGTATAATAATAATAATAATATGAAAATTATGCAATTTTGGCAGTTATATTGGTTCCGCCATTTTAAAATTGTCATTTTTAATGTCAAATTCGAAATCAAAGATGTTAAAAATCCCCTCATACCAAGTTTCAGACAAATACATAAAAATTTTCAATTTTGATCAACCTTGGTTCAACAGTGCACCGTGTGTATGTTGTTGTTGTTTTTCATGTGGGCAAGGGGCCCGTGAGGTCTCCCCTGGTGCTTAAGCTATAAAGCCTATTGTGCCACACCCGTGTTTATTCTCAAGGCAGTACTCTGGATTTCGTTGTTTTTAACGTTCTGGAAATATACCTCTCGGGTGCCAGGCGTACCACATCGCACAGTAAATGACGCGGACCTCTTTTCACGGCAAAGTAAGCCTCACCCCCTCTGCCATTCGGCAGCCTCCCTAGCAGGCCGCAGAAGGAGAATACGGCCACAGCTATGGTGTATGGAGTGATCCCTCTAAGGTCATCAGTTAGATGCATAGATTCGAAGCACTGTCCTATAGTGTTATGTAAGTGCATGCGTGTGTGTTCATTACTCGAAATCGGCCAGCGACCACCGAGCGTGAGTCTCCCGTGGAGGCCTCTAGCGCAAGGAGATCGCTGACTCATTTTCGAGTCTTCTCAAAATCGACTAGTGACCCCCAAGGTTAGGACCGCGACAAGCCCTTCTAATCCTCGATACGTAAGCAGCCTCTTCTGAGGGCACCTAGAGTTCAAGATGGGTTCCAAACCACTAAAGCTCCGGTAGAAGTACATAGAAAAATTTCCATTGGTACGGGCTCAGGGATCGAATCCCAGTCCTCCTGCACGGAAGCCTGACGCGCTGTAGTCTGAGCCACCGAGGCTCTTCACTGTGTGTATAGTTAAGATAAATACTTCATTGCTGTGAGTGTGACTCCTATTTTAATAATGCACGCATAAAGGTCAACCTTTATGCGTGCAGAGCGTGTTGGGTTTATATTTTTCGTTTGCTATTCCGTGTGACGGGTGTGATTAACTAGAAAAACCTTTTTAATATTTTATAAATTCCAGTGCCTATTTAAAAAAACGAAGATTACATCTTATATTGGGATGTCACTATGCAGGCGGATCATTATATCTGAGTCAATCGACCCGACATCGTGATGCGTGAGAAACAGGTGGAAGAATCTGCATCATCATGAACATTGCTTCCTTGCTTAAAATGTCGGATAGAACCCGATAGAAACCAGACACGACCCTGATAGAAACCGGATAAGTCTGCTATACGGGTCTATCCGGGCTCTATACGTAGAATTATTTCTAATCCGGAAATTTGAAGGACCAGCTATCCGGCTCTATCCGGTATCTATCCGGGATGTGGAACCAGAAATTAATTTTGTCTAGTCAAAACGATCATCTACCCGGGTCTATCCGGGACTTATGTGGGACACGGAAACAAAAATTCATTTGCTCAAAGTTCAGCAGAAGCGTCTATCCGGGTCTGTCTGGGACCTATCTGGGAGTTTACCGTTGAAAAAATAAACAGGTCCTACAGTTTAAGTTTATCCGGCTCTATCCGGGACATATCTGGGAGTTTACCGTTGAAAAAAGATACAAGTCCTACAGTTTATGTTTATCCGGGTCTATACCGGACTTATTTGGGACACGGAAACAAAAATTAATTTCCTTGAACTTCAAATGAAGCATCTATCCGGGTCAATCCGGGACCTATCTGGGAGTTTTTCCGTTGATAAAAGAAACACGTCCTACAGTTCACGTTTATCCGGGACTATCCGGGACCTATTTGGGACACGAATACAACAATTCATTTGCTCGAAGTTCAAATGAAGCGTCTATACGGGCGCATGCGGGATCTGACCGGTATTATTTGCACCGACAAATTATAAAGTCTCGTAATGTACGCTCAACCTGGTCTATCCTGGACCTATCCGGGACATGGACCCAGAATTTTATTTCCTGTGTAGTCAAACAGGTTGTCTGTCCGCGTCTATGCGATACCAATCTGGGAATATTTGCAACGATAAAGTGATCAATCCGATAAAGTATGTTTTATCGGGACTATCGCGGACCTATCCGGGACGTGGAACCAGAATTTAATTTCCTGTAAAATCAAAAAGTGCGTCTATCTGTGCGTATCCGGGATGTGACTGATAGTATTTGCACCAAGAAATTAGGCAAGTCCCGCAATGTACATTTAACCGGGTCTATCCGGGACCTATCCAAGACATGGAACTAGGATTGGATTTCCTGTGAAGTCAAAAATGTTGTCCGTTCGGGTCTATCCGGGATCAACCTGGGAGAATTTGCATCGAGAAAGAGACCAAGTCCTGCAGTGTAAGCTCAACCGGATTTATCCTGGACCTATGCGGGACATGGAAACAGAATTTGATTTCCTGTGAAGTCAGAAAGTTTGTACGTCCGAGTCTATCCGGAACTAATCTGGGAGTATTTGCACCGATAATGAGACCAAGTCCGATAGCATATGTTTCGTCGGGTCTATCGGGAACCTATGCGGGATGTGGAGCCAGACATTGATTTCCTGTGAAGTCAAAAATGACGTCTGTCCGGGTCTAATGTGGGAGTATTTCCATACTCTCTAAATCTGAATCAGCGAAAAGTCGCTGATTGGCAGCGCATATACGCTGATTTTGTCAGCTATAAGTATACCACTGCGAATCAGCGAATATTCACTGTTTTAATCAGCGACACAGTAATTCGCTGGTTCAATCAGCTAAGTCGCACGGGTTTAATCAGCGATTACTCGCTGATGAAATCAGTGTTTCGTACTAATTTCATTAGCGCATTCAGTTTTTGAAAATGGATGACTTAGTAAAATTATGGGGGTGAAAGACGACTATTTTTTATACTTAAAGCATGTTGTAATATTATTCAAACATATAAAAATTTCAATCATGAAAATAAATCGTTGACAACTTTAAACAAAAGTTTGAGTACAGTGTTGAAACAAATGCAAACTTAGTACTTAAATCTATAGATTAGCGAAATGTACATCAACAGTACAAGCAATTAGTAACGTTATATGTAGTAGTGAGATTGCTGAAAATCGAATCGTTAGACCCTATTAAAGCAATGTAAAAGAACAACGTCGAAAACTAAATATTTGAGTTTTAGAGAAGAAAATTCAATTTTTATGAATCTCATGAAAGTAAATGAAACTTTATAAGGTCTGAAAATTATGCTAAAATTGTCTTAAGCCTCTTGCACTCAGAATGTAGCTAAAAAATTAAAAGTCTTAAAAAATGGTAGGATAGTTTCAACAGTTTATAAAATTGCAATTACTTTGAAGAGGCTGCACAAAAGCTACTCAAGATGATAATTAATTTCTATTTTCATTTCTTACGACAAAACAATAACTTTCTTGCTCTACCAAAATACTTTGACGATCAACCTCAGCACTCTCACAACGCCTTACTGCACTGGACACGTCTTTATATATTTCACTAATTAAATAAGCTCGACTTCCCCAAATAGTGATTTACAATGAAATGCCTTAGACGAAATCGTAATTTCAGACATTATCGATCTTTACATTACATAAGTTTACGTGTAGTGAAGCGACAACACCTCGAGCTTGGGGGCTTGTGCCCAAATTGTACACGTATGTTTCAATAAAGTTGTAAAAATTCTGTAGTCCTACAGCGTAGCATACGTTGAGCACAAAGTACGTCTTAAAAAGTAAATCGAAAGCCGTCACCGGATTCTTATCGTGGGGGGTTATGAACCAACCATCTCCTTGCACAAAGTACGAATTCATGTTGTTCTGCCCTTTTACGCAGACAATATATGGTTGCACGTTTGTTTTGGCCTCAGCAGTCACTTGTTTGACGTAGTATGGTATATTCGTCCCCTCCTGCAAAAAATTATCGTAAGAAAATCCGATTCTGCAATTTATAAGTGAGCTGAAGTTATAAGTACATTTTAAATAGATTAAAAGATTTTCAACGATTTCATACATTTGAAAAGGCACTTACAGGTAAAAAGCGGATCAAAAAGTTACTTGGGTCGTCAAATCTTTCCTCGTACATTTGGTGAACTTCATCTGCATCTCGTCGCTTGAAAAAAGATTTCAAAAATAATCCTAAACTATAATGTGATACATTTGCTTCTATGATATGAAATAATTCAATATTTCAAATAATTAGGAAAGGACTTGATATTTATAATCTTACTCTTTTCTTTCCCCTGCCTTTCCCTTTGCCACGATTTTCTTCCATTAATTGTTTCCTACAGTTTTGTACTGCGTTATTGGTTGGTAGTAAATCCGCAAGAACAACTAAGGCTCTAAGATTTTCTACAGAACATAAAATTCCTAAATCAATAGCAAATACGAAATATATTTTGTTATCATCAGTATCGTAATAGATTACCATCGGTTATGTGTTTAGAACCATTATAAACATCAAGACGGCTCAACTTTGTATATTCTAAAATTCGTGGACAATAATATGCTGGAAAATTCGACAGAAAGTTGTCACCCTTATCCTTGAACAAATACTCAAATTCGTTATCAATCTGGAAAAAATTATAAGTAAAATAAAATGATATCAGGATTCGTGCACAGTTTCTAAATCCCGAAATTAAGAAACTAAACATTATTTTTTACCATTTGACCATGATAATCTAATAATCGCGGGTATTCCTTGAAGATGTCTGAAATGCTGGGGGCTTCTTTAAGAATCCAATCTCTTCGGTTTGCTAATGTATCCTGCAAGCATTGTTCAATATCCTTCATATTGCTTTCCGAAGGATTTTTGAACTTCATCCAAGAGATCTGAATAAAGAGAAATAGAGCAATGAGCGTTGCACATTTATTTCAAAATAATAAGTATAATAAGTTGACAAACCATCGGATCCAGTTTTTCCTTAGATAAGAGCTCATTGGAATTAGTGTTGTCCTTTTTAGTTTCATTAGGCTTTCGTCTGTATTTTTTCTTTGACGGGCTCAGCTTCTTTCGAATAGTCCATAATCGAAATTCAATGAAACCTCGCCTTGTTTTTTCATCGTAGTAGTGCTCCTAAAAATTAATTTCCAAATATTCTGTTTATTATACTTAGTCGTGAGTCATTACAGAGAATGTCTAGACTCTGCGGCCCAATGCACTTTTTAAAAAATTTGACAATAATAGGGTGGCCGAAAAACTTCATTTTCAAAATTCCCGACTTTTTCCTGGCCAATTTTTCATTTCCCCTGACCATTAAAATTGAAGGAGCATCATTTTAATCATTTAACATTTTTAACATGGAATATTTTATAAACAGATTGAAACAATTTCAGGTCAAAATAGAAAAAATTCCAATTTATTTATTTACTTCGATAAAAAAAGATAACTTTTTTACCACACAAGATAAATTATCAATCCAAAAGCATGAATTTTGAAGAAAACAGTTGAAGTTTCTAACAAATAAGATTACTTTCTGACAAATTAGTTAAATTTTCAACAAAATAATAAAATTTGCAAGAAATTAGTGGAACTTTTAACCAAATAGTTGAATTTTAAACTCACAAAGCTGAATTTTCAACCAAAGGGTCAAATTTCCAAACGAAACGGAATAAATATTATTATTTCTATGGTTTTTGAACAGGCAAATGTCGTAGAAAATTTTTTATGTTAATTTTTTTTTGTCTACATGGTCTAAAATCAATATTTTTGAATATTGATTTTTATATTTTTTCTGAATTGTGAAAGGAGTCATAAGAATAAACTTTAATCAAAAACAGTTGCATTTTCAATCAAATACTTGAATTTTTCAGAATAAATTTGAACTTTCAACAAAAAAAGGTTAATTTTCTATCCAAAGGACGAATTTTATGTCGAAATAGACAAATGTTCAACAACAGTTGAATTTTTCACGAAAAAAGATTATTTTTCAACAAAATACTTGAATTTACAATGAAGTAATAAAATTTTCAACAAAATAGTTGCATTTTTAACCAAATACTTAAATTTTCCAGAAAACAGTTGTATTTTTAACAAAAAAAAAGGAATTCTCAACAAACAATTTAATAGCTGATGTTCCAACTAAAAAAGGTGAAACTTTTACCAAAAGAGATAAATTTTGGAACATAAAAGACGAATTTTCGACCAAGAAGATTAATCTTCTACCGAAAAAGATGATTTTTCTACAAAATGCATGAACTTTCAAACAAATAGTTGAATTTTTAAGCTCAAAAGACGATTTTTTTAGAAGATTGTTAAACAGTACATTTTCAGTAAAAAAATTAATAAAAAAAATTACAAAAAAATAATTCAATTTTCAACCAAAAATATAATCCTTCTATCAAGAACATTAATGTCTAACAAACTAGTTCAACTTTTACCCAAGTAGTTGAATTTGGAATTAAAACAAAATTGTCCACAGAATAGTTAAACTCTCAACCAAAGAGATTAATTTTCAACTAAAAAGTTAAGTTTTCCACACAAGAAATATTTTTGTGACAAGTGGTTCGATCCTCAACCAAGTAGATCACTTTTCAGCCAAAAAAGATGAATTTTTAACGAATAATGTAATAGTAGATATTTTAACCAAGCCAGATTGAAACCAGAATAGTGCAGAACCATGCAGTTCCATTTTCATCAAAAAAAGGTTGAGTTTCTACTGAATCAGATGAAATATTTAAACCAAAAAGACAAATTTTTTTTGAATAGTTGAGTTTTAAACTAAGTAAAATTTGAGTTAAATTTTAACCAAAAAGGATGACTTTCTAACAAAATTGTTGAATTTTCCACCAATTACTAAAATTTTTAAATAAAAATATAAACATTAGGCGGAAGCAACTGCAAAAAAGGAAGAAATATAAATACAACCAAAATAAATTACCAAAAAGAATATTCTATCATGGTGGCCGCAAAACTTCATTTTCAAAATTGCCTAATTTTTCCTTAACATATTTTTCATTTTCCTTGACCATTAATATTCAAAGACCTGAATACATATTAATCTTGCGACACTTTTAACAAACGAAATAAAACAATTCACAAATAAAATAAAAAAATTGCACATTATTTATTATAGAAGTTTCCTGACTTTTGCAAGATTTTTTTCAAAATTTATTACTTTTCCCTGACTCTCCCTGACCAATAACATTTCCTGACTTTTCCCTCATTTCCAGGTTCCCCCCGAACTACGACCACTGTGAATATGGAATGACTTACGTATCCTTTCTTAGCGTGATTATCTTTTAATAAAGGAAACTCTGTAATGATTGCCTTTGCAAGAGCAATTTTCGCCTTCTCAGGAGGATAATAGCCATGAACGGTGACAAGTTCTGAGACAAGGACTCGCATTAGAGATCTCCTATCCTCTTCGGTAAATGAAGTGTTGGCTGATTTCACAAGTCCTTTTCCTTGAATGTGATTCAAAAGTGTATCTTTCACTGTTACACAGCGCTAAAAACACGTTAAACATAGACCACATTATAAACTGAATCATCAAAATATGACATATTTTAATGTTTTAAGCACACCTTACCGAAAAGACATATAGTGGCACCTTATTAGAATTACTAGTGGATGGAATATTGATGTTTTGCTCAATTATAGTTTCATTGTTTCTTGGGGAATTATCAATAGTATTCATAGATAGAAAGCGGCTGCCTTGCTGAATATCAGATTGGCCACTTGTTTCAAAATTGTCAGGTCTGTCTTCGTGTTCATTTGATAGTGATCCATCACTTTGTACAACGAAGTCTTTAATGACTTCCTGTTAAAATAAATCTAATGAGAAATCAATTTTTATATACCTTTTATTTGACTTTAAGACTCTAATGCTGATTACTTACATGCACTTTTTCTTTTTTTTTCCCCTTATCAATTTCAAAATGATTTTACGGGGTCCCATTTTTATTTTCATAGATTGTAGATCGTTGTCAGTTAGTTCAAAGAAAGATGATCCATCTATTCCTTCATCTAAAGAAAAACCGTTCAATACGAGGCGATCAATTTATTTACCGTCAAAGCAGGGAAACTTTGCATTAGTAAGCTGCAGATTGCGAAAGCGATGTCGGTAAATGGCGTTATATTTTAAAATATAGAATTAAATAAGACAAAGTATAAAAGCAGACAAGAATCGAAGCAAAATAGGTTTAAATCCATTTAAATACTTCTTTAAAGTTATTATGAATAAAAATAACATATCCAGACTTTGCTAAGTTATTGAGGTGAATGTTCAAAAATATTGCAGATCAGTTTATAGCCGATATTATGTAATTGTGAAAATTTTCTTATAAATTTCCTCAATATTCTCAAGGAATACTCAACATTCTATAATTTTTCGGACTTTTCTGGTTCTTGAGCAATCCTGCTCATATACATTAATTTAGCCAAGTGGATTTAGAACCTTTTTGCTTTTTTTGTTTACAGTATTTACAGCTGACCCTTACAAAAATTATATCAGAATGTGACGGAGGCTGATAAATACATCATCAGATGTTGATTCCTTCCAACAGCAGAATGGTTTGAAATGAGCCAGGTCAGACACTTGAATAAAACGACGAAAATTATCATCATTATTAGGCTCAATGCAATAGGCATTTAAATTAACGTCAAAATAACGTGACGAAGAAACAGACGTTTGCAAAAACACTTCAGTTTCCCGCAGAACAGTGATTTCTGTTATACGACCAAAAAGAGGCAAATTGTCATCTCGTTTATGTGCAACTTCAAGACATACATACAATCCTCTTCGGTATTCTGTTCCATTCACTTGAACCGAGGAAGAACAGAAAACCTGATCATTGTCGACATATCCGAGATCGTACAGGTTGTCCTTACTCAAGGTATTTTCCACTAGATCTGTGTAACCATTTAAAGCGTGGAATCTATGTAACTTTATCTCACCAGTAGCCCACTTTGCGCTTTGAGTGCATTGCGAAATCCGTATCAGAGTTTTAGGTGGATTTTTAAAATTATGGACATTTTGTGCACGCAATTTTAATTCCGCATGCTTCCCCTCGAAACGAATGCAGTTGTAATGAGCTGTCGGCCCTGCCCATAAGATACTTTCAGGGTAGTGAAACATGTGATGGAACTTATTTATAGGGTTTATATCTGGAAACAATCTCTTGAACACCATAAAAAAGTCTTTGATGAGGGCTCTCAGGTAAGGGAGTAACGATTCTGTTATTTTCGGAGCAAAAACCAATTCCATTATTCTGAGTAAGTGCACAATAAGACCCAGAAATTCATCATCAAGAAGAACTTTTTCAGAAACCAGAAAAGGAAACGCCCTCATCAGAAGCCACATTTGCATTCCCTTTTGGCTGAGTGTGTGATCTGAACTTCGAAGCATGGCTGGAGTAAAATTTGCTGAAGGCTTGTTGGTCATCTCGACATAACCGTAATTAAATGCTGCTATTCTTATATTCAAGTATTCAACGGTGAATATTCTATTCACTACAATAAGTTCATTCAGCACCAACTTCATCACCATAGGACACAAACCCTGGAGGAAATCGTGAAAGGGGTCGAAAATTTTATTCCGAGAAACGTGAAAATATCGGGATTCGTTTAAGCAACAGTCACCCTTCAAACCTGTTGCCGTCATTGTATTCGCTGAAAAGTTTGTTTCCTGTAAAAGAGCGATCTGTTCATTAAACAAGTGCTCAGTCCTTTCCTCACCAGCTTCAACCGAAGCATTATGCAAGTCTTGTCGGGAATACATGCACATTCGACAGAAATTATTCGCAGATGGACCGAGGAGATTAAAAACTTCATGTACGGCAAGCCCGTCGCCACAAAACGCTGCTACTGAAGCTCGCAACACGAGCTCTTCTTCACCTATTTTTATTGTGACCCCTTCATCACTTTCTAGTTTCAACAAGTCATCTAAAAATGGAGCAAGTATTTTTTGAAATCCATACTTTTTAGCATCTGTATCGCAACAAACCAGAAGAACATGAATACTACTGAGCTCTGAGTTCATGTGAGCAGGCAAATTTTGAATTTGATAATAAAAAACTCCCAATTTATGAATCACTGTTTTCGAACCCACTACATTGACGATTTCAAGCTCATCATAATATAGTTTTATTCTAATTGCAAACGGAAATCGTGAGAATAGAGGATGCAGATTGAAATGCTGTCCATCGATGAAAGACCCTATCACTCCATCAGGCGATTTCTCCTCACTGAGAATAGATTCTCGAATACTTTGGTTAGACAATACAAGCGTTAATACCTCAATGATAGGAACATACTGAAACGTTTCCATTACCATTTTTGGTAGATACGTGCAACTCTCTCGGTCGAGAGCATTATCCATACGATAATCAAGAGGTTTCACTTCTGCGTCAATATAGCCATATTTCATTTTGAGAGCTTGCATCTGTTGATCTAAAGTTTTCATTCCATTGAACGGGTTGTCGAAGTCGAAAACCAGTAGCAACTCTTTTGTGTGTTCCTCAAGAAGCAGCTGACGATCTCTGAAATATTTCAAGACTTCTTCTTTCAAGAAATCGCGCATATATAGTAAAAGTTGCTCACATTCATCCAGAATAGAAGTCATCATGCTTCCAGTCATAGATGCATTGCATTGCAATCTCCCAATTATTCCAATAATAAAATTTTGCATATCAAAATTTACTTCATTGCCATTTTCTTCATTATCTACTTCATGATTTACATCCATTCGCTCATCATCCTCTACGGCTTGGTTTTCATTAATCAAATTATCATTGTTTATATCTACAATGTTCATAGCAACTGGTTGCTCAGGTTCATTATCTCTTTCCTGAGTGTGATATTCTCTTATATGCTTTCTTAATGAAAAAAAATGCATAAATCTCCGAAAACAACCATCCTGTCCACACACGAAGCCTCTTCTGCCTACCCCTCGATTAACTGTTAGGCCATGATCATTAATGAAATGACGACAAAGCCCATCCAATCCTCCAGGTACTTGCTGTTCACACATAGAGCAATTGAGTCGCTCCATTTTCATGAAATGTGTAAACTGTTTATTCTGAAAAAGCAAAGTTTTTCGGAATTTCAACTTTACTATTTTCGGAACTTGACACAAAATGTTGAACTTACGATCCGGCTACATTTTATTAGATTTTAGTTTGTATTTAACAAATCACCAAATATGTCAGACCAACCAAATTCACGTAAATAATAGCCCCTCCCGTAGAAAACGATTGTCACTAGTGAATATCGTGAAAAACAGTTTTCCACCGTTTTTGCATTATAACAACATTTACTTTTTTACATCACCAAAATATATCGATTTAAGGAGGACCTACGTTACAATAAAATCATTGAAACGAAATAATTCATATTTAATTTTGAATATTTGATATACTGCTTTTAAGTCTCAGTTTCTTGAAATTCAGCTCCATGGAATATTAATTATTTTTTCTCGTAAAAGAGTAAACTATAATTAGAAGTATAAATTATCCAAACGTTTATATAAAATTATTTAAAAAACAGTTCCAATTTGTATATGTATCAAGCCTCAGTAGTATTTGAGAAAAAAAAAACTAAAATACTTCAACATTTTGCAACAATTTTTGGGCGATTGTCAAAAAGTCGACCCCTTGAAGTTCCAGTCCTTTTCCACTTTTACTTTTAATAATACACTTTTTCTAAAAGTACTTCAGTAAAGTTATTATATATATTATATATATATATATATATATATATATATATATATATTATTATATTAAAGTACAATTTAGTAACGTTTCAAAAGTTTAGAAAAGTTTGTTGATAAATTACAAATTAAAAAGTAAGCGAAATGTCTATTCATAAAGGCGGAAAAATTATACATAGTCGGAAGTATTATATATAATTTTTATTTGTTTTATACAATTTTTGTATAAAACAAATGAAAATTATACATAATTTCTTCCACTATTTATAAACTATATATAGCTCGTTTTTGTTTGGTTAAGCTCCATTGCTATTTTAGAATGAAAATCAAAAATAATTATTCAAAAGGTTTGAAATGTAGGTTAGCATGAGTAATTTCAAACTTACAAGGATTTTATTACTCTTTTTGTTCAATAAACACTTAATAACAAAAACTGTTTAACTTTCAGGCAATTAATTTTGAACAACAAACATCCTGAAAGAAGCATCCGTGTCCGAGAAAACCTTTAACAAAGGAGCGACGCGTCCCCAAAAACTCCGATTTTTATCTATTGGATTGCGAAAAGAGCGCTAAAAATATAACCATGTGCGGGAATGCCCTTGTCAAAGATAGGCCCGTCCCAAAAAATTCCAATTTTGACAACAAAAAAGTTGCGTAACTGTTTCATTTTTAAATTTAGAAGAAAAAAAACAAGAAAGTTCTTTCGAGCTATTACTTAATTGTATCAAACCATAAATCATAAATCAAACCTTCTAAAATTGCTAGCGTGTCCTCAGGCACGCCAATTTTTTGCAACTCTCTTGCTAATTGTTTTCCTGATAGTTCCTCGTGCAGTGGCTCCATATCTTATTTGAATAACATTTAAATATAGAGTGCAATAACCTGAAAGAAAAATTATTTTTTAATCTGTCAGACAATTCAAGAGAAATGTATTATAGAGGTTATGTTGACACAGACGGCGTGACACCCAAGCGATAAATATAAAAATAACTTACCTCTGTCTTTGAAATCTAGTTGAAAAATAAGTCTGAAATAAAAACTGTTTCTTGCTTCTGCTATCACGAATTATTATCACAATAACTATAACAATAAGCGTATAATATACTAAACGTCTGCTAACGTTTACAACGGCCTCGCCACGGCCAGAGCCACACCAAAGACGCAATGCATTTACCACTGCTGCCACTGCTTAAAACTAAAATCCGTGTTACCGGCCAAAATGTCTTCACATTCTTCAAGAATGCATAACGTTTACGGTCAGATAAAAATATTCTCGAATGCCTCGAGAATGATCTAAATCGAGTAAAAAAAATTTGTATATCTGTGAAGAAATCAATGAGAGAATTTTTTTCAAATGTAGGCGAAAAATTGGGTAGGTAGCACTGACGAACTTTTTTCCTATTTCGCGCGAGCGCACATTTCACTGATTTGCCAGCGTAACTCACTGATTCTTCAGCGAAATTCGCTGATTTCGCAGTGATAGTTTCGTCCGCTGCTAAAAACAGCGAAGTTTTCGCTGATTCAGATTTAGAGAGTAGATAAAGAGACCAAGTCCTAGAAAGTATGTTTTGTCGGGTCTATCGAGGACCTATCCGGGACGTAGTACCAGAAATTGATTTGAGCTGCAATGGCAAAAAGGGTGTCTCTTCGAGTATATCCAGGACCAATCTGGGAGTATTTGTATCGATAAAGAGACCGAGTCCGATAAAGTATGCTTTATCGGGTTTATCGGAGACCTACACTGAGAAACCCTTGTTTGTATTTCTTGTTAAAAATCACACTAGATTTTACTATCTGAACTTTGCAATGAGGGGCAAAAAGCAAATTTTAATAATATTTACTAACCTCAATAGTAACTCGTAGCTACTTAAAGAATTATAAAATATATTGGAATAAAAGTTAAAACTATTGCATTTATTGTAAAAGACATTTGAAGTATTTATTAACCTCTGTAGTAAAACTGCAAGTCTGCACTACTGCCACTTACTAATTTTGATAGGAGAAAATAGTAAATTTGTTGGATTAATATCTGTAGAAGATAACAGTATTTACAAAGTACTGTAGTAAAATGATGCGCAGGGACCGTGCGCACCGAATTACTAACTGGTTAGCAAAATATGCTACAGTGAGAATAGTAAAAAATATAAACACGTGTTGCTAACTTTCACACAAGCCTACCTACACACATATTCTACATTTAACGCATAATTCACATTTATTTAAATTAAGAATTGACAACATTAGAAATTACATATATGTATATATTCTTAAAAGATAGTATTATATTATAAAGCTGAAACAGAAAAATCGGGTTAGAAGAAAACGAAGCTGGCAGGAATCGAACACGCGTCTCCGGTACAGCAGTCGGGCGATGATCCATCTACCTATAAGACATTTTGAGACTCAGAATGAAAACTTTCATATGACCTAAATGATAGAAAGTTTATTGGTTCTAATTCATTTAATCCTTAATTGATTAATATTGATGATATTTTTATAATTTTAAACAACAAAATTTTTAATGTAATTAAAATAAGTAAATTTTTTTTTAAATTACGTTTTTTTGCGGATTTTGAATTGAAACATAAATAAATGTCATTTTCGCTACCTAAAAATAATTCTAAATTGTAAATCTTCAAAATTAAATTATTTTAAATGTAAATGAAATGTAGGTAGAATATTTATTATAAATTTAACTATTTTTATAACAAAAAACACAATTAAAAGTAAATTTAAAGCATATATTTATATTTCAGGAATACAACATTTTGAAAATTCTTTACGCCACAGTAAAATCTTAACCTCCAATCCGTTAATCGGCGATCGACACACGTCGGATGCACTCGGCTGCGCTCGGTCCAAGGCTCGATACCGTCTGCTAAATCAGTTAGTAATATTTGGGACCAATTTTAATAATTGGTATTAACCTTTGTTACAAAAAGTAGAAAACGTCCATAATACACATCGTGTTCCTACAGACAATAGTAATTTCTTCTACATATTTAGTATATTATGTTATTTAAAATACTTATTACTTTTATTCTTTTTGTACAATTTATTAATTTCTCTACTAATTTTTCCTACATCGGATTTTACTACAGAAAATAGTAAGGCTTGCTATTACCAAATAGGAAATCGTCTTATAAAAATAGTATAACTTATTATTTATGTATTAAAATGTCGAAATTTAAGCATTTTGCCCCCATTTGCTATCCGTTTTAGTAATTTTTCTAACCTAAAGTTTCTCAGTGTATCCGGGACGTGGAACCGGCAATTTCAGCTGTAATATCAAAAAGCTCAAACTTTTTCACTCTATACATCATTCTTATGTATGTATAACTTTTCTCGAAACATATTTACATTTATACCTACATTAATAACTACGCTTTCAATGAAGTTTTAAAGTCGTAACTATACGGATTAATTGCTTATTATCAAGAGAACATTCTGCACAAGAATCAATCGAGTTTTCATCAGGATTTAAAAGGTCACAAAAGTGCTCCTAGATCCCCGGATATCGGTACAATGTTCACTAGAGTGGCCCAGAAAAACTTTTTTCGCGGTAGAGGGAATCAGAAACCTCCTGAAAAGTGCCACCGGGCACTTGAAAATCCCAAAATCATGAGAGAATTTTGGATTTTCGAAAAATTGAATTGATACTTCCGCGTTTGATCGAAAGTTGCCAAATTTTTCAGGGATTGAAGAGGAGTGTCTACGAAATAAAACCATGCCATAAATTTTTATTCTTAACCCACCTTACCCCCCACCCTCGACAAATACAACACCCCAAATATGTCCCAAAAGTAAAAAACTACATTTTTATGTATTATTGTTCATTTTCAGCATTTTCTGCCGTCTTTTTAATACAAATAGATACTAATGGACAATTAAAATATTTCTCATGAGCTGTTAAGCAATTTTTAATTGTTTAAATGAATGTAACTTACTCAAACAATTATTTTTTTCCAACAAATGTGAAAAATAATCGTATTTTCTGAATGAAATGTAATAATTAATCATTCTTTGGAGCCGCGCATTATTTTTACAAACATGTTGTGATGACTTGAACAATTAATTTTTGTTTATTTTCAAAATTTCAAATATCGAGCCAGAGATGTACACTTTTTTCTCAAACTGGTATCCTATGCTACTCATTGTCGAATACTTACATAACTTTAATACTTTTCTTCTTATGTTCAATAAATTTCTATTTGATTAAACAATTTTTATTTGCTCAAGCAGTTTTTTTTGAAAAATCTAAAAAATTAATATAAAATGGAATACATAAAATTATTTTTCTGTCTGTATGGTGTATCGAAAAAATATATTGTATACCATTAAGCCATTTCCCTTTCAGGGTAGGCGTGACACTACCCGATTCGGGTAGTGTTTCTAGGTGGATAGTTTCTTGTAGTAAATAACTACAAGTGTGGGCTCACCACACCCACGATGTGCCAACAGCACTCAGTATTCTTGAATGGTCACCCATCCATGTACTAACTGCGTCCAACGCTGCTTAACTTCAGTGATCTGACGAGAACTGGGTTTTTTTTTTTTTTTAATTTGTTTATTCAGTTGCCCATATTTACACATTTTTACATAATTTTCATAATAAACAATGAATAATATTTCAGAAACGTATACTACTAAAGACTCACTGGCATACACACAGCACTCGAAGTCACGTACAATTACTCATGCTTTCATTTTAGCATATTAATTTTTATATCAAACTTATTATCATCTATCTATCTAACTTATCATGTACATTTTTGTCTATTTTTGGTAGGAAAAGTGGCGTATAAAACTGACCAGACGAGAACTGGGGTTTTCAGCGTGGTA